>QANY01008134.1:75992-175340 GCA_003255025.1 Datisca glomerata
GTGTGTGTGTGTGTGTGTGTGTTTTGGGGAAGTGTGTGTGTGTGTGTGTTTTGGGGAAGTGTGTGTGTGTGTTTTGGGGAAGTGTGTGTGTGTGTGTGTGTGTTTTGGGGAAGTGTGTGTGTGTGTGTGTTTTGGGGAAGTGTGTGTGTGTGTTTTGGGGAAGTGTGTGTGTGTGTGTGTGTTTTGGGGAAGTGGGAGAGGGAGTTTGGGGAGAGACAGAGAGTTCAGGGAGATAGAGAGAGAGAGTCTTTTGGAGAGAGAGAGAGTTTGGGGAAAGAGAGTTTGGGGGGAGAGGGAGAGAGTAAGAGAGTTTGGGGGAGAGGGAGAGAGAGAGGTAAAGAGAGAAGGAAAGTTGGTGAGATAGAGAGAGAGAGAAGGAAAGAGAGTGACGAAGAGGGAGAAGGAGAAAGGGATACCAAAATATTGAGGGCAGAGAGAGTGAGAGAGGGAGGAGAGAGTGAGCTATACAGAGACAGAGGGACATGGAGATGGAGAGAAAGTAAAAGAGAGTGAGTGAGAGAAAGAGTGTGCGAACGAGAGGGAGAGAATGAAAGAGGATGGGATTGGGAGAGGGAGAAGCAAAGAGAAAGATGAATTGGGAGAAGAAGAGAGGGAGAGAGAGAATATTAAGGGGGAGAGTGAGAGAGGGGGGAGATAGTGAGCGAGACAAAGATAGAAGAGTGAGCGAATGAGAGACAAAGGGGATTGAAATTTTGGGTATGGGAGGGAGGGGAGGGAGAGAAAGAGATAAAGAGAGAGTGTGAGTGCGAGAGAGAGAGAGAGTGAGAGGGTGATGATAGGAAAGAAGAGGAGCAAGAGAGAGAGAGGGAGAGGGAGAGAGAGAGAGTTAAGGAGAGAATTAGAGAGGGATAGAGAAATATTAATGGAGAGGGAGAGAGAGATGGATAGGGAGAGGGAGACAAGGATAGAGAAATATTGGGAGGGAGAAGGAGAGATGGATAGAGAAATATTGAGAGAGAGAGAGAGCGCGCGAGGGAGGGATAGAGATGGAGAGGGAGGGTAGGAGGGAGGGAGAGGAAGAGATGGAGACAGAGAGGGAAAGAGAGATGGAGGGAGAGAGAGAAAGAGAGAGAAGGGGGAGAGAGAGAGTGAGAGAATGGGAGAGAATGGGAGAAAGGAAGAAGGAGGGAATGAAAAAGGGAGAGAGAGTTAAGAAAATAAGGGAAAAGAGAGAGAGGGAGTGAGGGAGAGAGGCAATGAGAGAGAAGGGGAATGAGTGGTAGAGAGAGAGACTCAGAGAGATAGAGATAAGAGGGAGAGAGAATGGGAGATGGGGAAGAGAGGGAGGGAGAGACAAGGGGATGGAGATTTTCAATATGGGAGGGAGGGGAGAGAGAGAGATGAAGAGAGAAAGGGAGAGGGAGAGAGAGAGAGAGAGCGAGAGAGAGGGGGGAGTGGGAGAGAGAGAGGGAGAGAGGGGGAGACAGAGATAGGGGAGAGTCAAAGGAGGGAGGGAGAGAAAGGGTGTGAGAGAGGGAAGGAGAGAGATGGGGAAAAGAGAAAAGGGGTAAAGGAAAAGGGTGGGAGAGAGAGATGGAGAGAGAGGGAATGAGTGGGAGTGGGAGAGGGGGAGAAAGTAAGAGATATAGAGGAAGGGAGAGAGGGGGGGAGATAAAGGGAGGGAGAGCAAGAGGGAGAGAGAGGGAGAGAGAGCGGGGGAGAGAGAGGACGAGAGAAAATGGGAGAGCGAGGGAGGGAGGGAGAGGGAAAGAGAGGAAGAGAGAGACTGAGACGAAGAGAAAGTTAGAAAGAGAAAATATAATAGGGGGAGAGAGAGAAAGATGGGGAGACAGAAAGAGAGAGAAAGGGAGAGAGAGGGGGAGAGGGAGGGAGAGAGAGAGATGGATAGAGAAATATTGAGGGAGAGGGGGAGAGAGAAACAGAGAGAGAGAAGAGAGAGGGAGAGAGATAAACAGAATAGAGTGAGAAAAGGGGAAGAGATTGATAGAGAGACGTGAAGGAAGAGACAAGGGGATATATATATATAGCGGGGGAGAGAGCGATTTAGAGACAAAGGGACAAGGAGATTGGGAGAGAGTTTAGGGAGAGAGATAGAGTTTAGGAGAGAGAGAAAGAGAGAATTTGGGGGAGGGTTAAGGGAGAGAGATAAAGCGACAGTGAGTGAGGGATAGAGAGAGAGAGAGAGAGAATATGGGGAAAGAGAGAGATAGAGTAAGAGAGAAAGAGAGAGAGAGAGAGAGAGAGAGAGAGAGAGAGAGAGTTTGGGGAGATAGAGTGAAAGAGAGAGAGGGAGAGAGAGAGAGTTTAGGGAGAGAAAGAGTTTTGTGAGAGAGAGAGAGAGAAAGAGAAAGATTAGGCAAGGAGAGAGAGTTTAGGGAGAGAGAGAGAAAGAGAGTTTGGGGAGAGAGAGAGAGAGTTTGGGGGGAGAGAGGGTAGGAGATAGAGAGTTCGGGGGAAGAGGGCGAGAGAAAGTTTGGGGGGGAGAGAGTTTGGGGAGAGAGAAGGGGGAGAGAGCTTGGGGAGAGATAGAGAGAGAAGAGTGAGATAGAGTCTTTTGGAGAAAAAGAGTTTGGGGGAGATTGTGAGAGAGTTTGAGGAGAGAAAGAGTTGGGGTGACAGAGAGAAAGGGAGTTTGGGGAGAGGGAGGGAGAGATAGAGAGAGTTTGAGTAGAGAAACAGATAGAGAAAGAGTTACTTACGGGAGAGAGAGAGAGTTTGGGTAGAGAGTGAGAGAGACATAGAGAGAATGAGAGAGAGGGGCGGAAACAAAGGGATGGAGTTTTTGGGAATGGGAGGGAGATGAGAGAGAGAGAAATAAAGAGAGAGTGCGATTAAGATATATATATATATATATAGAGAGAGAGAGAGAGAGAGAGATAAATTAAGAGGGCGATGGTGAAAGAATAGGGGAGGAGGAGAAAGAGAGGGGTAAAGGGAGAAGGAGAAGGCTAGAGAAATATTGAGGGAAAGAGAAAGAGAGACAGAGGTAAAGGGAGAAGGAGACATGGATAGAGAAATATTGCGGGGGAGAGAGAGATATAAAGAGAGAAGGAGAAGAGGGATAGATAAATATTGAGGGAGTGCGAGTGACAGAGGGGGAGAGAATGAGCGATAAAGATAGAAGGAGAGAGGGATAGAGAAATATTGTGGGAGAGCGAAAGAGAGATAGAGAAAGTGAGAGAGAGAGAGAGGGAAAGTGGGTGAGATAGGGAGAGAAAGAATGAAAGAGAGCGACAAAGAGGGAGAAGGAGAAAGGGATACAAAAATATTGAGAGAAGAGAGAGTGAGAGAGGGGGGAGAGAATGAGCGATATACAGAGTTAGAGGGACATGAAGATAGAGAGATAGTAAAAGAGGGTGAGTGAGAGAAAGAGTGCGTGAAAGAGAGGGAGAGAGAATGAAAGAGGATGAGATTGGGAGAGGGAGTAGGAAAGAGAAAGATGAATTGGGAGAAGGAGAGAGGGATAAAGAAATATCAGGGAAAGAGAGTGAAAGAGGGGGGTGATAGTTAGCGAGGTAAATAGTGAGTGAGGCAAAGAGTGAAGAGAGAGTGAGAGACAAGGGGGATTGAAATTTTTGGTATGGGAGGGTGGGGAGAGAGAAAGAGTGAGTGCGAGAGAGTTTGGGGGAGAGAGAAATAAAGATAGAGTTTGGGGAGGGAGGGAGAGAGAGTTTGTGGAGAAAGAGATTGAGAGAGAGTTTAGGGGGAGAGAGTTTGGTAGGGAGAGAGAGTGAGTGAGAAAGAGTTTGAGAAGAGAGAGAAAGAGTTTGGGGGAGGGAGAGATTTTAGGGGGGAAGAGAGAGTAAAAGAGAGAAGAGACAGAGGTTTCAGGATAGAAAGAGAGATAGTGAGCGAGGAAGAGAATGTTTGGGGAGAGAAAGAGAGAGTAAAAGAGAGAAGAGACAGAGAGTTTCAGGATAGAAAGAGAGACAGTGAGCGAGGAAGAGAATGTTTGGGGAGAGAAAGAGAGAGTTTGCGGGGAGAAAGAGAGAGAGTTTGCAGAGAGAGAGAATGAGATGAAGAGAGAGTTTGGGGAGAGAGAGCGAGAAAGTGAGAGAGTTTAGGGAGAGAGAAAGGGTTGGGGAGAGAGGGAGAGAGAGAGTTTGGGGAGAGAGAGTGAGAGAAGAGAGAGAGAGAGTTTAGGTAGAGAGAAAGAGAGAGTGAGAGAATGAGAGTTTGGGGAGAGAGATAGTGAGAGAGAAAGAGTTTGGGGAGAGAGAGTGAGAGAGTTTGTAGAGAGACTTTGTGAAGAGAGAGAAAGAAAGATTGAGAGAGTGTTTGGGGAGAGAGAGAGCGAGAACGTAAGAAAGTTTGTGGGGAGAGAGAGAGAGCGAGAAAGTAAGAGAGTTTGTGGGGAGAAAGAGAGGGTTTGGGGGCGAGAGAGAGAGAGGGGGGGATTTTGGGGACATAGATGGAGATAGAGAGTTTGGGGAGAGAGGGAGATTGGCCAGAGGGAGAGAGAAAGAGGATTGGGGAAAGAGAGAGAGATAGAGTTTTTGGAGCGTGTGTGAGGGAAGAGCAAGGGTCAATGAGAGAGAGAGTTCGGGGATAGAAATGGAGAGTTTGGAGAGAGAGTTTAGGGAGAGGGAGCGAGAGAGGGTTGGGGAGAAAGAGAGGGAGAGAGAGACAGAGTTTTTAGAGAGAGTGAGAAATAGAGTTTTGGGAAAGAGAGAGAGAGAGAGTTTGTGGGAGAGAGAGTGTTTGTTTTGGGAGAGAGAGGGATAGTTTGGGGAGAGATAGAGAGGGAGAAAGTTTGGGGAGTGAGAGAGAGGGAGAATGTTTGGGGAGAGAGAGAGAGAGAGAGTGTGTGTGTGTGTGTGTGTGTGTGTGTGTGTGTGTGTGTGTGTGTGTGTTTGGGGAAGAGAGTTTGAGGGGAGAGAGAGGGCCAATGAGAGAGTTCAGGGAGAGAGGGAGAGTTTTGAGAGAGAGAGTTTGAAAGTGAGAGTGAGGGGGAGAGAGAGAGACTGACAGAGAGAGAGACTGACAGAGAGAGAGAAAGATTGAGAGAGTGTTTGCGGAGAGAGAGAGAGAGCGAGAAAGTGAGAGTTTGGGGAGAGAGAGCGGGTTGGGGGAGAAAGAGAGACAGTTTGGGGAGAAGAGATAGTGAGAGAGAGAGAGAGTTTGGCGAGAGAGAGTGAGAGAGTTTGCGAAGAGAGAAAGAAAGATTGAGAGAGTGTTTGGGGAGAGAGAGTGTGAGAAAGAGAGCTTGGGGAGAGAGGGGGTTTGGGAGAGAGAGAGCATTTAGGGAGAGAGAGAGTTTGGGGAGTGAGAAAAAGAGGGAAAGTTTGGGGTGGGAGAGAAAGAGAAAGTTTGTAGAGAGAGAGAGAGTATGGAGAGAGAGATAGTTTGGGGGAGCAAGAGAGTGAGAGTGTGAGAGAGAGAGATGGGGCAAGAGGGAGAAAGAGAGAGTGTGTGGGGGGGCGCACGTGCGTGCGTGTGTGGAAAGAGAGAAAGAGAGAGTTTTGGGAGAGAGAGAGAGTTTGGGGGGAGAGAGAGTTTGGGTGTGGAGAGAGAGAGTTTGTGGAGAGAGAGAGAGTTTGGGGAGAGAGTGAGAGAGAGAGTTCGAGAAAAGAGAGAGTTTGAGGAGAGAGAGAAAGAGAGTTTGGAAGGGAGAGAGAAGCAACGTTTTTGAAAAGAGAGAAAGAGAGTTTAGGGGGAGAGAGAGTCAGTGAGAGAGAGTTTAGGGAGAGTGAGAAAAGAGAGAGAGAGTTTAGGGAGAGTGAGAAAAGAAAGAGTGAGAGTTTGGGGAGAGGGAGAGGGAAGAGAGAGTTTGAGTAGAGTGAGTGAGAGAGAGAGTTTAGGGGGAGAGTGAGAGAGAGAGATAGAGAGAGAGTTTTGGGAGAGAGAGTCAGCGAGAGAGAGTTTAGGGACAGAGTGAGAAAAGAGAGAGAGAGTTTAGGGAGAGAGTGAGAAAAGAAAGAGAGTTTAAGTAGAGTGAGAGAGAGAGAGAAAGAGGGAGATAAAGAGAAAGTTTAGAGGGAGAGAGAAAGAGATCAAGAGAGTTTCGGGGTGAAAGAGTGAGGGAGTTTGGGAGAGAGAGAAAGATAAAGTTTGAGGAGATAGAGAGAGATTAGGAAGGGAGGGAGAGAGAGTTTTTGGGGGAGAGAGAGTTTGAGGGGAGAGAGAGTTCCAGAAGAGAGAGAGAGAGAGAGAGAGTTTGAGGAGAGGGAGTTTTGGGTGGGAGAGAGAGTTTATGGAGAGAGAGTTTGGGGGGAGAGAGATAAAAAGAGTTTGGGGGAGAGAGAGAGAGTTTGAGGAGAGAGAGATAGAGTGGCAGTTTGGGGATGAGAAAGAGAGAATGTGGAGAGAGAGAGAGAGTTTGGGGAGAGAGGGAGAGAGTGAGTGAGAGAGAGTGAGTGAGAGAGAGTTCGAGAAGAGAGAGAAGAGTTTGAGAAGAGGGAGAGATGGAGTTTAGGGGGAGAGAGATAGAGTTTAGGGGTGAGAGAAAGAGAGAGACAAACAAACATATAGAACTTTGGGGAGAAGGGAGAGAGACAGTTTGGGGAGAGAGAGGGGTATTTGGGGAGAGAGAGGTGGATTTGGGAGAGAGGTATGGGGGAGCAAGAGAGAGAGGTAAGAGAGAGACAGAAAGAGATAGAGAGAGTTTGAGGGGATAAGGGGAGATAGAGTTTAGGGAGATGGGGGTTTAGGGAGAGAGAGGGAGAGAGAGAGTGAGGGGGAGAGAGAGAGAGAGAGAGAGTTTTTGGAGAGAGAGGTAGGTTGGGTGGGAGAGGGAGAGAGAGAGAGAATGTGTGTGTGTGTGTGTGTGTGTGTATGGAGAGTTAGAGATAGAGAGAGTTTAAGGAGAGATAGAGAGTGTTTGGGGGGAGAGAGAGATGGAGTTTGCGTGGAGAGAAAGAGTTTGGGGGGGAGAAAGAGAGAGAGAGATTTTAGGGGTGTGAGTGAGAGAGAGAGAGTTTTAGAAGAGTGGGAAAGATAGAGAGAGTTTTTATGGATAGAGAGTGTGTGAGAGTTTGGGGAGAGAGATTGCGTGTTTTGAGAGAGAGTGTGTGAGAGTTTGGGGAAAGAGATTGCGTGTTTTGGGAGAGGGAGAGAGAGTTAGAGCGAGAGTGTGAGAGCATTTGGGGTGAGTGAGAGAGACTTTTAGGGTGAGATAAAGGGAGAGTTTGGGGAGAGAGACAAACAGACAGATGGAGAGTTTGGGGAAAATGGAGAGAGAGAGAGAGATTTTAGGGGTATGAGTGAGAGAGAGAGAGTTTTAGAAGAGTGGGAGAGAGTTTGGGGGGAAAGAGGGGGGAGATAGAGTTTAGGAAGAGAGAATGGGGTTTGGGGAGAGAGAGAGACGGAGTTTGTGGGCAGAGAGATGGTGTTTAGAGGCGAGAGATAGAGTGAGTTTGACAGAGGGAAAGATAGAGTGAGTTTGGGGAGAGAGAGTTAGAGAGAGAAAGTGAGAGCGTTTGGGGTGAGAGACGGAGAGACTTTTAGGGTGAGAGTGAGGGAGAGTTTAGGGAGAGAGAGACAAACAGACAGATAGAGTGTTTGTGGAGAAGGGAAATAGAGACAGTTTGGGGAGAGAGAAGGGTGGTTTGAAGAGAGAGAGGGAGAGGGATTGGAGGGAAGAGAGGGAGAGGGATTGGAGGGAAGAGAGAAAGTTTGGGGAGAGAGAGAGAGAGTTTGAGGGGAGAGAGAGAGAGAGAGAGTTTAGGGGAGAATGAGAGAGAGAGAGAGTTTGGAGAGAGAGTTTAGGGAGAGAGAGTTTGGAGAGAGAGTTTGGGGAGAGAGAGAGAGTTTGGGAGGAGGGAGTTTGGGAGGAGGGAGAGAGAAATAGTGAGTTTGGGGGGAGAGCTGGAGGAGAGACTTTTAGGGTGGGAAAGGAGAAAGAGAGTTTCAGGGGGGGAGAAAGAGAGAGAGTTTAGGGGCAGAGAGAGAGTTTAGGGAGGGAGACAGGGAGAGAGGGTATGGGGGGAGAGAGAGATTGGGGTAGAGAGAATAAGGAGGGAGTGTGTGTGTGTGTGTGTGAGCGAGAGCGAAAGAGAGTTTTGGGGAGTGAGAGAGAGTTTAAGGGGGAAAGAGCTGAGAGAGAGATTTTTGGGGGGAGAGAGAGAGAGAGAGTGTGTGTGTGTGTGTGTGTATTAAGGGGAGAGAGAGAGATAGAGAGTTTGGAGGAGAGAGAAAGAGAGAGAGATAGAGAGAGTTTGGAGGAGAGAGTGAGAGAGAGAGAGAATTCAGAGGGGTGTGTGTGTGAGAGAGAGAGAGAGAGAGAGTTTGGGCGTAAAGGGAGAGATGGAGAGAGATAGAGTTTGGAGGGAGGGAGAGAGAGAGAGAGAAAGAGAGGGTTTGGAGGGATAGAGAGAGAGTTTCAGGGTGAGAGAGAGTTTCAGGAGTGTGTGTGTGTGTGTGTTTTGAGAGAGAGAATAGGGGAGAGAGGGGGGAGTTTGGGGAGAGAGAGAGAGAGTTTGGGGAGAGGGGAGAGAGAGAAAGAGAGTTTAGGGGCGAGTGAGCGAGTGAGAGAGAGTGTTTAGGGGGAGAGAGAGAAAGAGAGTTTAGGGGTGAGAGAAAGAGAGAGAGACATACAGACATATAGAACTTTGGGGAGAAGGGAGAGAGATAGTTTGGGGAGAGAGATAGGGGTATTTGGGGAGAGTGAGGTGGATTTCGGAGAGAGAGTATGGGGAGAACAAGAGAGAGTATGGGGAGAGCAAGAGAGAGGTAAGAGAGATAGAAAGAGATGGAGAGAGTTTGGGGGGATAGGAGGAGATGGGGGGTTTAGGGAGAGAGAGTCTGGGGAAAGAGAGTCAGGGGGAGAGAGAAAGAGGTAGTTTCGGGGGAGGGAGAGAGCGAGAATGTGTGTGTGTATGTGGAGAGATAGAGATAGACAGAGTTTGAGGAGAGAGAAAAGAGTGTTTGAGGGGAGAGAAAGAGTTTGGAGGGAGAGAGAGATGGAGTTTGGGGGGAGAGAGAGATGGAGTTTGGGGGGAGAGAGAGATGGAGTTTGGGTGGAGAGAAAGAGAGAGTGAGAGAGAGAGAGAGAGAGATTTTAGGGGTGTGAGTGAGAGAGAGAGTTTGAGAAGAGTGGGAAAGATAGAGAGGGTTTTTGTGGAGAGAGAGTGTGTGAGAGAGTTTGGGGAGAGAGTTTGTGTGTTTTGGGAGAGAGAGAGAGTTAGAGCGAGAGTGTGAGAGCGTTTGGGGTGAGAGAGAGAGACTTTAAGGGTTTGGGGAGAGAGAGACAATTTTTGGGAGATTGAGGGGGTTTGGGGAGAGAGAGAGACATCTAGATAGAGAGAGTTTGGGGGAAAGAGGGGGAGAGAGAGACGGAGTTTGGGGGCAGAGAGATAGTGTTTAGGGGTGAGAGATAGAGTGAGTTTGACAGAGGGAAAGATAGAGTGAGTTTGGGGTGAAAGAGGGAGAGACTTTTAAGGTGAGAGTGGGGGGAGTTTAGGGAGAGAGAGAGACAAACAGACATAGTGTTTGTGGAGAAGGGAGAGAGACAGTTTGGGGAGAGAGAATGGGGGGTTTGGAGAGAGAGAGAGAGGGAGAGTTTGGGGGAGAGGGATTGGGGGGGAAGAGAGAAAGTTTAGGGAGGGAGAGAGAGAGAATGAGAGTTTGGGGGCGAGAGAATGAGAGAGAAAGAGTTTGAGGGGGGAGAGAGAGAGAGGGAGTTTGGGGGAAAATGAGAGAGAGAGTTTAGAGAGAGTTTGGGGAGAAAGAGTAGTTTTTAAGGGTTTTAGGGTTTTGTTTATGGTTTAAGGTTGTTTATATAGGGAGCCCCTACAGTGGGAGAGTTTGAGGAAGAGAGAGAGAGAGAGTTTGGGAGGAGGGAGGGAGAGAGTTTTTAAGGTGGGAGGGAGGGAGTGAAAGAGAGGGGAGAGACAGAGGGAGTTGGGGAGAGAGAGAGAAATAGAGAGAGTTTGGGGAGGAGGAATAGAGTTTAGAGAAGAGGCAGTTTAGGGAGGGAGAGAGAGGTTTTGGGGGAGTGAGAAAGAGCGAGAGAGGTTAGGGGAGAGAGAAAGAGAGTGTTTCAGGGGGAGAGAGAGAGAGTTTCGGGGTGAGAGAGAGTGTTTGGGGAGAGACACAGGGTTTGGTGGGAGAGAGAGAGATTGGGGGGGAGAGAAAGAGAATGCTTTGAGGGATTAGGGGAGAGAGAGTTTGAGAGTTTGAGTGTGTAGAGAGGAGAGAGAAAGAGTTTGGGGAGAAAAGTTATATATAGAGTTTTTAGTGGAGAGAGAGATTTTTAGTGGAGAGAGAGGTGACAGAGATAGAGGACAGAGTGAGTTTTGGGAGAAGAGAGACAGAGAGAGAGGTCTTAGGGAGAGATTTTAGGGGAGTGAGAAAGAGTTTAAGAGAAAGAGAGAGAGAGTTTGGGGGTGAGAGAAAGAGAGGAAAGAGTGTGTTTGTTTGGGGGCGAGAGAGAGAATGTAGGGGTGATAATCGCGAGTTTTAAAGGGTCAGAGAGATTTTAGGGGCTGAGAGATTTTAGGGGGTGGGAGAGATTTTTAGTGGAGAGAGAAGGTTTGGGGGGGGGGGGGGGTAGGNGCGAGAGAGAGAGTGTTTATGGGAGAGCGAGTTTGGGGGTGAGAGAGAGAGAGCGAGAGAGAGAGTGTTTGGGGGTGAGAGAGAGAGCGAGTTTGGGGAGTGAGAGAATGGAAGAGAGTTGTTGGGATGAGAGAGTTTTTGGGAGAGAGAGAGTCTGGGGAGAGAGAGATAGAGAGTGTGAGAGAAGAGTTTTGGGTGGAGAGAGAGAGAGTTTGGGAGGCGAGACAAAGAGAGAGTTTGGGCGGCTTAGGGTAGAGAGTTTGGGGTCGAGAGAGAGTGTGTGTGTGTGTTTAGAGGGGAGAGAGAGAGTTTGGGGGGAGAGAGATCAGGGGAGAGAAAGAAAGTGAGAGAGAGAGAGGCTGAGTGAGAGAGACAGAGAGAGTTTAGGGAACGAGAGTGAGAGAAAGTGCTCAGAGAGAGAGTGACTGAGAGTTTTGGGGGGGGGGACAGAAGGAGAGAGAGTTTAGGAGGGGAGAGAGATGGGAGGAGAGAAAAATAGTTTTGAGAGGAGAGAGAGTTTCGAGGAGGAGAATGTGTGGGAGAGATAGAGAGAGTTTCGAGGGGATCAACGAGTCTGGGTCTGGGGGGGAGAGAGATAAAGCAATTTTGTGGGAGAGAAAGTTTGAGGGGGGAGAGAGAGTTAAGGTGGAGAAAGAGTGAGTTTGGAAGGGGAGAGAGTTTGGGGGTGAGAGAGAGAGTGTGAGAAGTTTGGGGGGGAGAGGGAGAGTTTGGGTGGTGCGAGAGAGATAATTTAGGGGGGAGAGAAAGTTGGGTGCATAGACTTTGGGGAGGACAAAGAGACAGAGCATTTGGGGAGACTTTGGGGGAGGGAGAGACGAAAAAATGTAGAGAGTTTTGAGGGGGGTCAAAGAGAGGGTTTGGGAGAAGAGAGAGAGTTTAGGGAGAGAGAGAAAGTGTGAGTGATGAGTTTGGGGTTGAGAAAGAGAGATTTTAGGGGAGAGAGAGACGGAGAGTTTTAGGGGGGAGAGAGACAGATACTTTTGAGGGGAGAGAGAGAAAGTTGAGGGAGAGAGAGAGTCTGGGGAGAGAGTTTGGGGGGTTAGAGAGAGTTTATGGAGAGAGAATCAGTGAGAGAGTTCGGGGAGAGAGAGAAAGAGTCCGGGGAGAGAGTTTCTGAGTGCGAGAGAGAGTTTGGGGAGGGGAGAGTGAGCGAAGAGAGAGAGTTTGAGAGAAAGAGATAGAGATAGTTTGAGGGGGAGAGACAGAGTTTAAGGTGAGACAAAAAGAGAGTTTAGGGAGAGAGAGAGTTTAGGGTGGGGGAGAGAGAGAGCGGGGGAGAAAGAGAGTTTGAGGGGAGCGAGAGAAAGAGAGTTTAAGGGGGGAGAAAGAGTTTGGGGAGAGAGATGAGTTTGGGAGGAGAGAGAGGAGGGAGAGAGTTTGGAAAGAGAGAGAGGAGGGAGAGAGTTTAAGGGGTAGAGAGAGAAAGTTTGGGGGAGAGAGGGAGAGAGAAAGAGTTTAGGGGGAGAGAGAGTTTGGGAGGTGAAAGAGAGAGAGAGAGAGTTTGGGGGAAAGAGATAGAGAGATTTTTGCGGGGTGAGAGAGTTTTGGAGTAGACAAATAGGGAGAGAGAGGGAGCGTTGGGAGAGAGAGAGTTTGGGGAGAGAGAAAGAGAGAAAGAAAGACGTATGACTTTAATCTTCGAGGCCACCTTGCACTTGGACAAGATGAGGGAAGCAAAAATGCAGGAATAAAATGTGGAAGTTCTTTTGAAGCTAAACCAAATAAAATGTGGACCGACCTTGATGATCTTTAACTTTTTCCCCAAGTTATTGATAGTTCTAGTTAATGACTCCTTCATGCCATCACTATGGGAGCCACCATCTATTATTGTACGAATGCTATTAGCATATATATCCAAAGCATCGTGTCTGAATATGCATCTTCACACCTAAACGAATTGATGAAGCAAATATATCAATAGAATAGCAAGCTGGATCAAAAGTAACAACATGCTAGTGAAACTTCTGGTTTACACCTTAAAACGTATCTTGTGAGTGTACTAAAAAATGTGTTGCACCATAAAAAAAATGTAAAGCAGGATCAAATGGTTACCATTGGAGAGCTACGTCAATTGTGATTCCATCTATTTCTTTTCTGAAACCTGGTTTCTAGAGTAAAGAATTGTATGGGTTAAGTAGTTACAAAACAATAAATAATTGACAAGTTTCAAACAAAAACTTGGCAGAACCACCCGGACAAAAAAGGAGAGCGAGCAAATCTTTTTACCATTACCACGTGTGACACTCTTAACATAAAAAAAATTGGGATCAGTGAATTGAAGAAACAGTAAAAAACATTTACCAATAATTATGAGCAGAAAAAAAAAACCCTTAGTTTCACAATCGGTCATAGGTGTCAACCATCATAAGATTTGAACAAAATGAATCAAATCTGAGATGTTGCAAAAAGGGCCCATAATTGAAATGGATCAATTAAATACCTTGACGAATTTGAGCTTGAACTTCCATAAACCACACCAAAGGTGAAGGCTAATGCGCAAGCCACCTGCTGCAAAAGCCAATACCGTTTAATTATGGAGTACAAAATCAGTCAAACTTCCTCAAAAACAAAGTTTTTTAGTCCATCATTATACCCTCTAACCATAAAAAAAGAGGGCTATGAAAGATAGAAGTCACAAGAATAATAGGAACAATGGTAATCTCAATTAAAAAACTACAACATAACAATAGAAATAAACCACAGTTATACAAAAAGTATGGTATACATAAAAGGAACCAAGAAACTCACTGGATGTGAATAACCAAACAACCACTATTCAGATAATATGCATTAAATCCAACCGTGAACACTTGCAATGGTATTTTATGGTAAGATCAACTAGCCACAGCTAAACAAGAGATAAAAACGTAACCATCCAAGTCCTAACCAAGCACGACTACGATAACTCCGCACATTTAAGAAAATGAAAAAAGAACACTTCAAATGATGATTCAATGTAGAAAACAAAACCACAAGAAAACAGAAGAAAGCAGGCCAAATCTTCTTAGAAATAGCATGAAACAAAACAAACCCTAAACCGTATCTTTTAATCCTACTTAATCAATCCTAGCCGCATGAACTCCAAATTTTCATCTCCTCTAACCCAGTGGCTGCAATCCTCCTCTTTTCATCCTTCTCACCCTCCCTCTTCAGTCAGAAGTAGCAGACAAGAAAAATGTTCAGTTCGGTAGAATTAAAGAACCAATGTTTTCGGTCTGATTCAAAATTTTCAGTTTTTTAATCGAACCAAACCGAAACTATAATTTTCTATTTATTTTTTTACGTAATTTCATACCAAACCAATTTGAACCCCAAAATTTTAGTTTTTTATTATTTCTTTACTAATTTTTTTATAAATTATTTTTTCAGTACTAGAAAAATGTCATAAGGATATCAAAGGCAGTCTTCTTCTACCAAAATTGTTCAAATATTTCATACTACAGAAAATGCAATAAGTATTTTCTTTCCAAGATACCATTCACAGATTCTATGCAGGCTCACTTCTAAAAAGAGGGTAAGTGCTTCCAATCCCATAAATTTCCACCCGAGTGGCTATTTTCCAAGTTGGTAGTTAATGATGATATCATATCATATGCTTTAAAAGACACGAACCTCATAATAGAGTTTAATTTTTATCAGATTGACAATGTTGCACAACCCATAGCAAAACAAAAAAATATTGTTAAAGGTAAACAACTATGATCGCACACATGGTTTCTTCTCAAAAAGATAAAAAAGAAGTATATTACCATTGTATCCCTTTGAAAAGAACTAAGCATGGACTTGCGATTGAGGAATCTCTTCAATAATAGTTGCGAGCAATCTAAGGTAGCAACATAAATTACAGGCAATGAATATGAAGATTATTAACAGATACACAATGTTGCTGCTACCTATAGCAATACAAAATATTGTTAAAGGTAAACAACTAAGAATGCACATATAGTTTCTTCTAGAAAAATAAAAATAAAAAGTAAATTGCCATTGTATCCATTTGAAAAGAACTAAGCATGGACTTGGGATTGACAAATTGATAGGCAACAAAAGATTTTTCAATGTGCAAATAAAATCTACAAGCATAAACAAAGGTAATAATCTCTTCAAAGTAATGATGTACCCGTTGGAAAAGAGAGCAAGCGGCACATACAAGAAAGATCTGTTTATTAGCTGAAAGAGAAGGACACAACTTGAGGAATCTCCTCAGAATCATTCAATCGTAGTTGCAAGCAATTTAAAAGCTTCTGAAGGTAGCAACATAAATTACTACAAGAGACATAAAGAAGATGAACATCTAATATTGCAATATTTATAAATTATTGCAGGTGAAACGTTCTCTCAATAATAGTTAATTATGCTGTCTTTCCAGCCTTTAAATAGGTTTAATGATACTTTTTTGAGTAATTCCTTAGTTTAAGAGTATGTTGATTGAAGAAAACATCTCCAATTCCTTATTCACAACGAAGAAGATGCAAGAGACACCATTGTTTGACTTAGGCGAGAATCGCGAGATAATCCAAGGATACATAACTGTTATGTATTGCTCTTTTAACTTTTAAGGCAATGAATATGAAGATTATCATAGCAATACAAAATATTTGTTAAAGGTAAACAACTAAGATTGCACATGCAGTTTCTTATAAAAAAGAGAAAAGAAATATATTGCCATCGTATCCCTTTGAAAAGAACTAAGCATAACAAATGTAAAATCTACATAACAGTTATTATAGGCAACAAAAGATTTTTCATGTGCAAATAAAATCTACAAGCATAACAAATGTAACAAGGGATCAGATTATCATATTCTCATAAGGAAATGAAAACTTCACCATCGAAGTAATGATGTACCTGTTGGAAAAGAGAGGGAGCAGCAGATACAAGAAAGATCTGTATTTTACTGAAAGAGAAGGACAACTTGAGGAATCTTCAGAATCAGTCAATCGTAGTTGCAAGCAATCTAAAAGCTTCTGAAGGTAGCAACATAAATGTTATGTATTGCTTGACTTAGGCGAGATAATCCAAGGATACATAACTGATATGTGTATTGCTCTTTTAACTTTTAAGGCAACGAATATGAAGATTATTAACAGATGACCCAATGTTGCTACACATAGCAATACAAAATATAGTTAAAGGTAAACAACTAAGATTGCACATACAGTTTCTTATCAAAAAAAATAAAAAAGAAGTATATTGCCATTGTATCCCTTTGAAAAGAACAAAGCATGGACTTGGGATTGACAAATTGATAGGCAACAAAAACTTTTCATGTGCAAATAAAATCTACAAGCATACCAAATGTAACAAGGGATCAGATTATCTTATTCTCCTAAGGACATGAAAACTTCATCATCAAAGTAATGATGTACCTGTTGGAAAAGAGAGCGAGCGGCAGATACAAGAAAGATTTGTTTATCAGCTGAAAGAGAAGGACAACTTGAGAAATCTCTTCAGAATCATTCAATCGTAGTGTTAAGCAATCTAAAAGCTTCTAAAGGTAGCAACATAAATTACGAGAAACATTGAAGATGAACATCTAATATTGCAATATTTATAAATTATTGCAGGTGAAACATAATCTCATCAACGATGATCAGCGAACTCATGATGGATCCAAAAATATGAGGCAGAAGATTTACGTTCTTAGTAATAGTTAATTATGCTTTCTTTCCAGCCTTTAAATAGATTTAAATATACTTTTAAACTAATTCCTTAGTTTAATAGACTTGAGTATGTTGATTGACGAAAACATATCCAATTCCTTATTCCCAACAAAGAAGAAGCAAGAGACACCATTGTTTGACTTAGGCGAGATAATCCAAGAATACATAACTGCTATGTATTGCTCTTTTAACTTTTAAGGCAAAAAATATGAAGATTATTAACAAGGAAAGACCATGGTTTGAAAATTGCAAACTATGCAATGAACGTGTTGATTCAGACAATGGTGAATCGAGGTTCATTGCCCGAAATGCAAGAACAAAGATATTCCTTATGCAAGAAAGCATATGCTGATTGCTGACACTTGCAGTATCCAACGGAAGTTTGGATGCATATGTCACATTGTTTTATGCAATAGAGATTCTAATTGGATGTGGGTTACTCGTTAGTCACTGACCGAATAGTAATTGGAGTTTCTCCTAATATATTCTCGGGGTTTTTTTTGTGTGAGTTTCAGCATGAATGGTTGATAAACTTTCATCTAATAAAAACTACATACGTATACAAGACTATATCTTAAATATCAGAACATGAGGGAAGAATTGGACTATTTTTTACTTACAGAAGATGATTAATGATTATCTTCTGTAGCTTCATCATCTTCGTCCATTGCATCAAGCCTTTTTTATCCCCAGATTGATCACTACCCTCAGTCTCAGAATCAGAGATTTTTCCATAATTTTCATGAACATCATCATTATCATTGTCATTGTCAGTGCAATTATCAGTCTCCCAATTCTTCCTGAACTTCAGAAGCCAAAAGATTGGCTGTTCTGCGTGTACCTCCAGCTTCTGTATCCTCCACCACTTGAAGCATCCTGTGAAATCACCTTAACTTGCTCCTCAGTTTCTTGTATATTGGATTCATCATCAACATACATTGTGTCCCCAGCCAAAGGGCTGAACTTGATCAAATTCATATTCCGTTCACCATCAATCCCGGGGCTCTCTGTCTTAAGGCCTCGTTCAGTGCCAACTATATCTCCCCATCCAAAACAGGAACTGTCCCAACACCTTAACTTGCTCATCAGTTTCTTGTATATTGGATTCATCATCAACATACATTGTTTCCCCAGCTAAAGGGCTGAACTTGATCAAATTCATATTCCGTTCACCATCAATCCCGGGGCTCTCTGTCTTAAGGCCTCGTTCAGTGCCAACTATATCTCCCCATCCAAAACAGGAACTGTCCCAACACCATCAATATCAGAACCAAAGCTACACTTCCCATCACGGTTTGCACTAGTGAATTCTGTCTATTGTGTATTTTGGCATTCTTGACTTCTGATCTCAAAGTCATGAGAAGTCAAAACACCAGGTACTGCACATACCACAAATAACAATACGTGAGAAAAACGTGACAAGAACGAGAAAGACTTTTTCATCCCAATAATATCGACGGTGTTTTATGTTACTCATATAGAAAAACTGGCATAGTGATAGCTACGGAAGCATTATACTGCATTGTATGTTACTGATATAAAATAAGTGGTCTGGTAGTTATGGAAGCACTCTGTTGCGATTTACGAGAGAGAATTACAATCTCCAAAAACAAAAGTGGGTAGAATAATGAAATAAAGTATCAGCCTAGGCCAGAATATCACTATAGAATTAAAACATGGTAGATGCACAACTGAGGAAAATACATGACTGCATAGATAATGCGCTTAGTCTTTCTTGAAGATCTACCATAGTGCTTCTGTTCTGAAGATAATCTATGCATCTGCCCCAGTTCTTTCTGTTTATTCTCAATGGACTGGTGCAACTTCCTGAGTTGATCATCATAAGATTTTGAGACAGATTCCTTAAGCTTCTTCATTTCCTTCAGAATTAAATGAATTATATGTTAATGGGAAAACAGAAGAGAGGGAGGGAGAGAGAGGGGGGGGAGGAAGGGAGAGAGCAATTTACTAGCCTACATGTTCATGGTGCTCGACACTTGCACGATTCCCATTACGTAATCCATCAATTGTAATGGCTTGATTCTCCAATTTCTCCCTTAGTTCCTAAATTTAGATAATTGAAACCATCAAGTATTTGACAAACAATTCTATAATAACCATAAGCAAAAATATTTAAAATGACAGCAAACAATGAAACACACTAAAATCTGATAATTTTTTCTGTCAGAGAAATCAGATAACATGAATACCCAAGTGGCAAGTTGTGTAGGGAGCATATTGATCACAATAAATCAGTAAGCCTGATACGGATCAAGTACCCATGGCATGTAACTTCAATCTATTTTATTAACATCCACTTTAAAGCTTTTCAACCTTTACTTATTTGATCACAAGTATAGCTTTGACAAACAATTTCTGGCAGTGAACATTGTCACAATTATAGCTTTTCAACCTTTACTTATTTGATCACATTAGATTACAAAGAATTTAATATATGAAAACAAGAAATCAATTGCAATTACTTGATTCTCCGATTCTCCCTTAGTTCCTAAATTTAGATAATTGAAACCATCAAGCATCAGACAAACAATTCTGAAATAACCATAAGCAACAATATTTACAATGACAGCAAACACTGAAACACACTAAATATTAGCTACCTTATTTGATCGTTGAAGGCTCCGAAAATCATCTAAAGATATAGGACCATCAGGAGCACCGATTCCAATACCTTTTAGTCTTTTGTTCTCAGAAAAAAAAAACTTCTAGAAAATAAGACAACAAACCATAAATATCATAATATCAGTATGTCTATGTTTCAAGAGTCACTTTGACATAGAATTTAAAACATTCCTTAACAAACTCCTTCCAATGATCACAATCAAATTCAAAATCGAAGTAGTCAGAAGAAACGTTAGTAAAATCTGATAATCGTTTTCTGTCAGAGAGAAATCAGATAACATGAATAACTATTTCAACGCAATAATATCAACTGTGTTTTATGTTATTCATATAGAAAAAGTATCATAGTGATAGCTACGGAGGCATTCTACTGTATTGTATGTTACTGATATAAAACAAGTGGCCTGGTGCAAGTTACGGAAGCACTCTGTTGCAACTTACGAGAGAGAATTACAATCTCGCACATTGTCTGATATAGAGAAGGAAATAAATTTGATATTGAGCAAGTAACTGGTTTTGACATCGTAGGCCATTAGTCTTTTCCTATAAATTCTGAAAGACCAACTTGCTCCATACTCCACAGTATTATGGTTGATATCAAGGATATCGTATTGTACTCCTCTCAAAAACTAAAGTGAACCAGTAGATAATCATAAAAAAAATTCTTCCGTTACTGAATCATTTTATCAACAATTTCTATGGGTGCAAAATTCTTACCGAATCATTATTCTCTCTGTGGCACCTTTTAACTTCCTCCTCTCAAAATCAAGATCCCGAATTGCAGTATTAATCTAGAGTTCAAGGGTTAAAACCTTAGCCCAAGTTTCTTCGTGAGCTGCTAGCTACCACGGCAGGAGAAAACCTCAGCTTTTAGAGGAAAAAATGATACAGAAATAGAATAAGTGATTTCCAGTCAAGTGCCTACAGGAAAACATAACATGTCTTTGTTGCTTCTTATAAACGACTTCTCAAGATAGATGAAATGTCAAGTACATGAACAACGCGTAAAGACAACGGATATATTCCATATTCTACTCCCCAGCTACAGCCCCACATGCAAATTATATACATCTACATAAAATGCTAATGACTAGCTTCACCATTAAGAGCAATTATTTTATAGAGGAACAGCTACATGTTGGTACGATCAATAACATTCAGTCATACACATGTGGCACAATAACCCACTTTATCAAGTTCGGTGCGAGCATCTGCATTTATCTGAGTTGGTTAACAGAGGGCCAAAGTTCCAAGCAAAATGGCATGCTCACATTTCACATAAGTATTATCTTTGCGTTCCTGTTTGCATAAGTGAATTATGCAATTTACATATTATGCTCATACTTTGTGGAGTGATGCAGGTAAAATTATAAGATCCAAGATATAAAAGAAAAACACAACAGTGGTTATCGTTCATTCAAGTATAATAATAAGAGAATTGCCAGTCTACCTTTTCACTCTCAAGCTCTTTCCTTAGTTCATTCATTCCATGTTCAAGTTCTTGAACTCACTGCTCCAACAACCACAAAAGACAAACAGCATTAACCTAACCCCTACCACCTATTTGGAATTTTGCCTAGTCTCTTTCTGCAACATGACACAAAAAGGCAACAAACCGCTAAATGATTAACTAAGCACAGAGATTGTACATAAGGAATGAAAAAGATAAGTTATAGTTACCAGTTTGGACCTCAAACTTTCTACTTGCGAACACCTCTCTCTCTCTCTCCGATTCCTGATGACAATGAAAATCTTATCATTTCAACTCTTCCAGCTAAAAGAAAAAAATCTATTTCCCCCACTATGAATTATGCATCTATCATATCTGAAGCTTATTGATTAGTTCTTGCTGCTCCCTCCCTCTTCTTAAGGAAGCATCAGACAGTCGCTTTATCTCCCCTCTTGAGCCTCTAACTGAACTTTTTGTACTGCTGCCTTCAGATCAGCTGCAGCCTTTTCTCATTCTTCTTTTCTTTGATCCACTCATCTTCTATTTGAACTTTGCGTTCAGCTATGGATGTTTTCTGACTACAAAAAAACAAGAATATTACCACCTTTCACAATTTTTTAATCTGTTGAAAATTCTCTTTCAGGTTTAGCACTGAAAATTCTCTTTCAGGTTTATCACTGATAAAAAGAAAAACATGGTCAGAGCCACTCTCCTAAAGGAGCCAAGGCATCCTGGCATTTGCATGTAACAAAGTGAAAGAAAGTGAATCATAGCTATCACAGACCATGGAATGATATAAAACCAAGCAGCCTTGGTATGGTAGAAGTGGAAGGGCAGTGGTAGTGAAAACTTGACAGATGAATATCAGAAAATCAAAATTTGTGAAGTCATTCATCATGTATTTTCACAGCATTGCTGTAATTGATAAACGGACTACCTTAAATTACAGGGCTCAATTTCCCCCACTCTGAATTATGCATCTATCATACCTGAAGCTTATTGATTAGTTCTTGCTGCTCCCTCCCTCTTCTTAAGGAAGCATCAGACAGTCGCTTTATCTCCCCTCTTGAGCCTCTAACTGAACTTTTTGTACTGCTGCCTTCAGATCAGCTGCAGCCTTTTCTCATTCTTCTTTTCTTTGATCCACTCTTCTTCTATTTGAACTTTGCGTTCAGCTATGGATGTTTTCTGACTACAAGAGAACAAAAATATTACTCCCTTTCACAATTTTTTAATCTGTTGAAAAATCTCTTTCAGGTTTATCACTGATAAAAAGAAACACATGGTCAGAGCCACTCTCCTAAAGGAGCCAAGGCATCCTGGCATTTGCATGTAACTAAGTGAAAGAAAGTGAATCATAGCTATCACAGACCATGGAATGATATGGTATGGTAGAAGTGGAAGGGCAGTGGTAGTGAAAACTTGACAGATGAATATCAACAAATCAAAATTTGTGAAGTCATTCATCATGCATTTTCACAGCATTGCTGTAATTGATAAACGGACTACCTTTAATTACAGGGCTCTATTTCCCCCCACTATGAATTATGCATCTATCATACCTGAAGCTTATTGATTAGTTCTTGCTGCTCCCTCTTTCTTCTTAAGGAAGCATCAGAATGTCGCTTTATCTCCTCTTGAGCCTCTAACTGAACTTTTTGTACTGCTGCCTTCAGATCAGCTGCAGCCTTTTCTCATTCTTCTTTTCTTTGATCCACTCTTCTTCTATTTGAACTTTGCGTTCAGCTTTGGATGTCTTCTGACTACAAGAAAACAAAAATATTACTACCTTTCACAATCTTTTAATCTGTTGAAAATTCTCTTTCAGGTTTATCACTGATAAAAAGAAACACATGGTCAGAGCCACTCTCCTAAAGGAGCCAAGGCATCCTGGCATTTGCATGTAACTAAGTGAAAAAAAGTGAATCATAGCTATCACAGACCATGGAATGATATAAAACCAAGCAGCCTTGTTATGGTAGAAGTGGAAGGGCAGTGGTAGTGAAAACTTGACAGATGAATATCAGAAAATCAAAATTTGTGAAGTCATTCATCATGTATTTTCACAGCATTGCTGTAATTGATAAACGGACTACCTTTAATTACAGGGCATTAAGTTAAGGATAATCTTTATTGCTTTGACAACAGTTCAGACCATTGCTTGGACATGTAAACTTTGAAATTAGTCACAAAAGTTATATGTGAATCCTTTATTTTTCGAACCTGAAGTGAAAAATAAAGTAATAATAGAAGCTAATATCATAATATATAGAAATATTAAATGTGCATTACCTATTCATTATTTCATTAGCAAATACATGTATGCATTGATGCGCTTGGTCTTTCTTGAAGATCTTCCATAGCAAGCTTCTGTTCAGAAGATTTTCTATGCATCTCCCCCAGTTCTTTCTGTTTATCCTTAATGGAGATAGAGAGAGAGAGGGAGAGGGAGAAGGAGGGGAGAGGGCAATTTACTAGCTTACATGTTCATGGTGCTCGACACTTGCACGATTCCCATTACATAATCCATCAATTGTAATGACTTGATTCTCCGATTTCTTCGTTAGTTCCTAAATTTAGATAATTGAAACCATCAAGCATTTGACAAACAATTCTGAAATAACCATAAGCAACAATATTTACAATGACAGCAAACAAAATGAAACACACTAAATATTAGCTATAGCTACCTTATTTGATCGTTGAAGGCTCCGAAAATCATCTAAAGATATAGGGCCCTCAGGAGCACCGATTCCAATACCTTTTAGTCTTTTGTTTTCAGTGACAAGAACTTCTGTAAAATAAGACAACAAACCATAATAAATATGATAATATCAGCATGTCTATGTTGTCTATGTTTCAAGAATCAATTTGACATAGAATTTAAAACATTCTTTAACATAGAATTTAAAGCATTCTTTAACAAATTGTGAAAGTGAACGTTGTGAGTAAAATCCACTTTTTTGCTTCTAACTTTTCTGGCAGTGAACATCGTCACAATTATAGCTTTTCATCCTTTACTTATTTATTTGATCACATTAGATTATTTCTAATGTGAGTAATTGTCTGGAATCATGTTTCATGTTACTCACAGTTGCTCAAGTTTGGGTAGCATCAAGCATTGACTTGATTCGAATCCTTAGCAATCATTTAACACTTTCTGAGACTAGGATGTGCTTCAATCCTTTCTGATGTCTAAATTTTCAAAATATCACCATTTTCAAAACATCCATCTTTAGGCTTAAGGAGAGATATACCCACTGGGAAAGAAGTAGAGTAACAGGAACCATCCACGTAGGACAGAAATCGTTCACATGTCTAATACACAGACACCCCTTCTATATACCACTACAAAATTTAGCTTCAATGACAGTAAAAATTAGTAGTTATAACCCTTTAATGACGGTTTTCCTACATATCAAATTTTATGTACACATTGTATTAAACACATTCACAATGTATCAAAAGAACGAGCCAACCTAAAAAACATGATATAGTAAACACATCAATATAATTTCAACTTATAAGGGATCAAAATAGACTAGAGAAACATCACTTTTATCCTATAGAGATGCGTACCAAAACAAGAAGTCAAGTCTATCCACCTTCTTAAATTGGAATAACTCTGGTGTGCAAGCTGCTCCAAAAGCTTGGGCAGCATCCTGGGACTGCACATGAAGAAGTGTGTAAGTATGAATATAAAATCCTAGTAGAAAAAATAAGTTCTTATTAAACATCACTCACTGTCTAGAATAACGACCTAAAAGCTCCAATCAAAGTGACTACATAATTAAAATACTAATGATGCGAGGAATAAGTATACAGCCTAAACAATCTCAACTATAAGTGGGTCTTCCAACACCAAAATTTCAAATTTTATGGGGTAAAAATTAGGAATAAGTATCAAATAAGACATTTTTTTATAAGAAACAAAATTAGCATTGGAAAAGTAAACCTATCATCCATGTGACACTTGATCAAATGACACTTCTGAAAAGCTTTTCATTCTAATACTACCCAATAGATCTCAAGAAACCTAGCGTCCATGGAACCCGCCTTCATTAGATAACCCATGTCCTCCTTTTAGAGAAACCAAAACTAAGATGATCACCTATCACATCACGACAATCTACGACCTCACGTATCGAAATTATGATTTTTTCCCAAGCATGAAAAGGAAAACCATGATTAGCACCTTGCTAAAATGTAAATTGTCTAGTCTAAGGTGTCTATGAGCTGCTTATATTACTTCCATATCTTTGTAAAACATGCATATTCAATTAATGCCTACCAGAAGACTAATGAATAAAAAATCATTGCATATTAGAAGGCACTTTACATACCTCGTCAATTAGATATGGAAAAGAATAGTTAAATATTTGTGCATCTTCCACTATGTAGAGGCTCGACGAATATAAACACTTTGTTTCTCAATCTATGATGACTTGACCTCATTATGCAAGCTCGATGTGTGCTAGCTGCCACAAAGGAAAATGGGTTAATGTTACAATGACTTTTACACATCTACAATTTTAGACCTCAAACTTCTTGTCGTAAAACTACAAAAGCTTTACATGAAAACACGAGATAAAAAAAGCAACCAGAGTTAATGGATGAACAAATAAGACAGCTATGTTAGAAAGTAAAAGGCTGACATGAAAAGTAAATAAATTATGACAATTTGTGCATGGAATCCTAAAAACTCAGACATCCCATCAATTTATTATTATATAAGTTGAAAAATGTGTTTCCACTTTTCCATTCAAAGCATGAGAAACTCGCTCTCAAAAGGGACCAAGCAACTTCACTATTTTTACCATTGCAGATGCGTTTGAATCCTACACAAAAAGATATGTCTTAAAAATTAAAAGCACTCAAAAAACCACAAAAACAATTAAACAAAGTATAACCTTGTAAAACTTGTCTCGCTTTGTGCTGCAATGAAATTATCCTCATGTTCCAAACAAACTCATAGTAAATTCTCAGGAGCAAGGCTAGTATCCACACTTGTCAACCAAATCTTTTTCTTTCCTTTTTTTGTTTTTCTTTGTTTTTTTTCTTCATTTCTTTTTTTCCTCTTTTTTCTTCTTTTCATCAAAAATAATCTTTTCATATCAATAGAGCCATGGTTATTGACCACCACGAAACATGAATTCCATGGTCTGATATAGAGAAGGAAATAAATTTGATATTGAGCAAGTAACTGGTTTTGACATCGTAGGCCATTAGTCTTTTCCTATGAATTCTGAAAGACCAACTTGCTCCATACTCCGCAGTATTATGATTGATATTGGGGGAAATAGATCCCGAACGGTAGATAATCATAAAAAAAGTCTTCCATTACTGAATCATTTTATCAACAAATTTCTATAGGTGCAAAATTCTTACCGAAGCATTATTCTCTCTGGCACCTTTTAATTTCCTCCTCTCAAAATCAAGATCCCGAATTGCAGCATTAATCTAGAGTTCAAGGGTTAAAACCTTAGCCCAAGTTTCTTCGCGGGCTGCTTGCTACTAACCTCAGCTTTTAGAGGAAAAATGATACAGAAATAAATAGGTGATTTCCGTCAAGTGCCTACAGGAAAACATAACATGTCTTTGCTGAATTGACGACTTCTCAAATTAGATGAATTGTTAAGTACATGAACAACGCGTAAAGACAACGGATATATTCTAATGCAAATAGCAACAAGACATGTGCCCTTACAAGACTTGTTCCATATTCTTCATACTCCCCACCTACAGCCACACATGCAAATTATATGTCTACATAAAATGCTAATGACTAGCTTCACCATTCAGAGCTATTATTTTATAGAGGAACAGCTACATGTTGGTACAATCAATAACATTCAGTCATACACACGTGGGACATAACCCACTATATCAAGTTTGGTGCGAGAATCTGCATTTGTCTAATTTGGTTTACTGAGGTACTAAATTTGAAACATGCTTACATTTCACATAAGTATTAACTATTGTGTTCCTGTTTGCATCAGTGAATTTGCAATCTACATATTATGCTAAATCTTTGTGGAGTGATGCAGGTGAAATTATAAGAGATCCAAGATATAAAAGAAAAACACAACAGTATCGTTCATTCTCAAGTATAAGAATAAGATTGCCAGTCTACCTTTTCACTCTCAAGCTCTTTCCTTAGTTCATTCATTCCATGTTCAATTCCTTGAACTCTCTGCTCCAACATCCACAAAAGACAAACAGCATTAACCTCACCCCTACCACCTATTTGCAATTTTTCCTAGTCTCTTTCTGCAACATGACACAAAAAGGCAACAAACCACTAAAGGATTAACTAAGTACAGAGATTGTACATAAGGAATGAAAAAGATAAGTTATAGTTACCAGTTTGAACCTCAGACTTTCTACTTGTGAACACCTCTCTCTCTCTCCAATTCCTGATGACAATGAAAATCCTATCATTTCAACTCTTCCAGCTAAAAAGAAAAAAATCTATTTCCCCCAATATGAATTAAACATCTATCATACCTGAAGCTTATCGTAAAACTTCGAAATCTTTAGCGAGCCAAAAAAAGCAACCAGAGTTAATGGATGAACAAACAGACAGCTATGTTAGAAAGTAAAAGGCTGACATGAAAAGCAGTTAAATTATGACAATTTGTGCATGGAACCTTTGAAAACTCAGACATCCCATCGGTTCATAATTATATAAGTTGAAAAATGTGTTTACCACTTTTCCATCCAATGCATAAGAAACTCGATCTCAAAAGGGACCACGCAACTTCACTATTTTTACCATTGCAGATGCGTTTGAATCCTACACAAAAAGTAATTTGCCTAACCTGAGAGATATGTCTTAAAAATTAAAAGCACTCAAAAAACCAAAAAAAAAATTAAACAAAGTATAACCTTGAAAAACTTGTGTCGCTTTGTGCTGCAATAAAATTATCCTCATGTTCCAAACAAACTCAGTAAATTCTTTGGAGCAAGGCTAGCATCCACACTTGTCAACCATATCTTTTTCTTTCCTTATTTTCTTTTTCTGTTTTTTTTCTTCATTTCGTTTTTTCATTTTTCCTTTTTTTCTTTTTTATTTTTTTTTCTTTTTTCTTTTTTCTTTTTTCTTTTTTCTTTTTTCTTTTTCCTTTTTTCTCTTCTCATTTCTTTTTTTCTTTTTTTCCTCTTTTTTCTTCTTTTCATCAAAAATAATCTTTTCTTCTCAATAGCCACCCACATCTGAAAATAAAAAGAGCCATGGTTAACTTATGGGTCTAAAAGAATTAGAAGTCCACAAAAGACATTTGAGCAACATAATTGATAACCTTTCATCTACAGTCCAAAAGTATATGAATCAGAGAAGGACAGCAGGCTGTCGTCAATTAGACAAATAAACAACTCACGGTTTCAAATTTCAACTGCCAATTGACTTACCATTCCCATTCCCAATTAATATTTGAGAACAGTGCTTTCTATACTAGCATTCATTTCAAATTTCAGCAATGAAATTGGGAGTTTAAGTACAAATCTAAGGATTGCACATCTTCAATTAATTATAAAAAGATGACTTCAACCATGAAATGTAGCAAAATGATAAGCTAGAATAGTAGGTTGAGCTAAAATTGGCAAAGAAATGGTAGCCTTTTGGTTTCACACTTCAGAGATCTAAATTCCCAATTGGCAGCCGCCTGCTGTCTTCAGATAATAAAGCAGTTTTACTTATGAAGATGATTCAGAAGGTAGAAGGCAATACCAAAACATATGGAACTTAGTTTTACTTAAGCCTTAACATAATGCACCAGCCTAGTTAGTCACTGATACCGAATAGTAATTGGAGTTTCGCCTAATATATTCTTGGCTTTTTTTGTGTGTTTCAGCATGAATGGTTGATATACTTTCATCTAATAAAAACTACATAAACTACATACGTACACAATAATCAATATCTTAAATACACAAGAGTATAACTTAAATGTCAGAACATGAGGGAAAAATGGGACGATTTTACTTACAGAAATAGTTCGCTTGTGCCCTCTTACTGCTTTGTCGCCATCAGCGGTTCCATCAATAACTCCATATGGTATATTGAGGTCAATATCAAGAGAAGTATTCTCATAATTCTCTTCATCTTCCAGAGTCCTCTGCATTGCTTTCAACTGTTCCTGCTGTTTAGTAAATAATGCTGAAATCTCCTCAGTTGTGGAATAAAATGCTCACAGCTGTGTTTCTCTGCACGGAAACAAAAAAAAAGTCAGATGTTTTTAATTTAAACCAATGCTGCTTAACAATGAAATGCAACCCATGGTCTAAATGAGGGAAGGTAAGCCACTAAAAAATTAAGAAGTCAAAAGACCAGGTACTGTACATACCACAAAGAACCAGACGTGAGAAAGACATGACAAGTACAAGAAAGACTTTTTCAACGCAATAATACCGACTGTGTTTTTATTTTTATTCATATAGAAAAAGTGGCATAGTGATAGCGACCGAGGCATTATACTGTATTGTATGTTACTGATATAAAACAAGTGGCCTGGTGCTAGTTACGGAAGCACAATGTTTCAACTTACGAGAGAGAATTACATTCTCCAAAAACAAAAGTGGGGAGAGCAGCCTAGGCCAGAATATTCACTATAGAATTAAAACACAGTAGAACTGAGGAGAAAACTTAACAATTCACTCCCCTACCTCACAATCCCCAAATAAGTAATAAGTTGAACTATTTCACATAATTTCAACTTTGCAAGATGGATTTTCCAAATATCTGCATCAGCACATCTAATTTATAGGATAACACCATATCATCGGTACAGAATTGATGAAAAATTAACATTTTGATTTCCTTCCATGGACTTATCCTTATGATTATTGACCACCATGAAACTTGAATTCCATTGTCTGATATATAGAAGGTAATAAATTTGATATTGAGCAAGTAACTGGTTTGAGATCGTAGGCCATTAGTCTTTGCCTATGAATTCTGAAAGACCAACTTGCTCCATACCCCGCAGTATTATGATTGATATCAAGGATATCGTATGGTACTCATCTCAAAAAGTAAAGTGGACCGGTAGATAATCATAAAAAAAATTCTTCCTTTACTGAATCAGTTAATCAACAAAATTCTATAGGTGCAAAATTCTTACCGAAGTATTATTCTCTCTAGCACCTTTTAACTTCCTCCTCTCAAAATCAAGACCCCGAATTGCAGCATTAACCTTAGCCCAAGTTTCTTCGCGAGCTGCATGCTACCGACGGCAGGAGAAAACCTCAGATTTTAGAGGAAAAAATGATACAGAAATAGAATAGGTGATTTCCAGTCAAGTGCCTACAGGAAAACATAACATGTCTTTGTTGCTTCTTATAAACGACTTCTCAAGTTAGATGAAATGTTAAGTACATAAACAACGCGTGAAGACAACGGATTTATTTTAATGCAAATAGCAACAAGACACGTCCCCTTAGAAGACTTGTTCCATATTCTTCATACTCCCCACCTACAGCCACACATGCAAATTATATGTCTACATAAAATGCTAGTGACTAGCTTCACCATTCAGAGCTATTATTTTATAGAGGAACAGCTACATGTTGGTACAATCAATAACATTCAGTCATACACACGTGGCACAATAACCCACTATATCAACTTTGGTGCGAGAATCTGCATTTGTCTGATTTGGTTAACAGACATACTAAGTTCCAAACATGCTTACATTTCACATAAGTATTAACTATTGTGTTCCTGTTTGCATCAGTGAATTATGCAATCTACATATTATTCCCAATCTTGGTGCAGTGATGCAGGTGAAATTATAAGATCCAAGATATAAAAGAAAAACACAACAGTGGTATAAGAGAATTGCCAGTCTACCTTTTCACTCTCAAGCTCTTTCCTTAGTTCATTCATTCCATGTTCAATTTCTTCAACTCTCTGCTCCAACATCCACAAAAGACAAAGAGCATTAACCTCACCCCTACCACCTATTTGCAATTTTTCCTAGCCTCTTTCTGCAACATGACACAAAAAGGCAACAAACCGTTAAAGGATCTAAGTACAGAGATTGTACATAAGGAATGAAAAAGATAAGTTATAGTTACCAGTTTGGACCTCAAACTTTCTACCTGTGAACACCTCTCTCTCTCCCTCCGACTTCTGATGACAATGAAAATCCTATCATTTCAACTCTTCCAGCTAAAAAGAACAAAATCTATTTCCCCCAATATGAATTAAACATCTATCATAGCTGAAGCTTATTGATTAGTTCTTGCTGCTCCCTCTCCCTTCTTAAGGAAGCATCAGACAGTCGCTTTATCTCCTCTTGAGCCTCTAACTGAACTTTTTGTACTGCTGCCTTCAGATCAGCAGCAGCCCTTTGTGATTCTTCTATTTGAACTTTGAGTTCAGCTATGGATGTCTTCTGACTACAAGAAAACAAGAATATTATTACCTTTCACAATTTTTTAATCTGTTTAAAATTCTCTTCCAGGTTTATCACTGACATCACTGTTAAAAAGAAACACATGGTCAGTGCCACTCTCCTAAAGGAGCCAAGGCATCCTAGCATATGCATGCAACTAAGTGAAAGAAAGTGAATCATGGCTATCACAGACCACGGAATGATTAAACCAATCATCCTTGGTATGGTAGAAGTGGAAGAGCAGTGGTAATGAAAACTTAACAGATGAATATCAGAAAATCAAAATTTGTGAAGTCATTCATCATGTATTTTCACAGCATTGCTGTAATTGATAAACGGACTCCCTTTAATTACAGGGCACTAAATTAATGATAATCTTTATTGCTTTGACAACTGTTCAGACCATTCCCTTGGACATGTGAACTTTGAAATTAGTCACAAAAATCAGATGTGTATCCTTTATTTTTTAACCTAAAGGGGAAAAAAATAAGGTAATAATAGAAGCTTATCTCATAATATATAGAAATACTAAATGTGCATTACCTATTCATTATTCCATTCGCTTTAATACATGACTGCATTGATGCGCTTAGTCTTTCTTAATTACAGGGCACTAAATTAAGGATAATCTTTATTGCTTTGACAACTGTTCAGACCATTCCTTGGACATGTGAACTTTGAAATTAGTCACAAAAATCAGATGTGTATCCTTTATTTTTTTACCTAAAGGGAAAGATAAGGTAATAATAGAAGCATATCTCAGAATATATAGAAATACTAAATGTGCATTACCTATTCATTATTCCATTCGATTCAATACATGACTGCATTGATGCACTTAGTCTTTCTTGAAGATCTTCCATAGCATGCTTCTTCTGTTTATCCTCAATGCACTGGGGCAACTTCCTGAGTTGATCATCATAAGATTTTGAGAATGATTCCTTAAGCTTCTTCATTTCCTTCAGAATTAAATAAATTATTTGTTAATGAGAAACCAAGAGAGAGAGAGAGAGAGAGAGAGAGAGAGAGAGAGAGAGAGAGAGAGAGCAATTTAATAGCCTACATGTTCATTGTGCTCGACACTTGCACGATTTTCCTAATCCATCAATTGTAATGACTTGATGATTCTCCGATTTCTTCCTTAGTTCCTAAATTTAGATATTTGAATCCATCAAGCATTTGACAAACAGTTCTGAAATAAGCAACAATATTTACAATGGCAGCAAACAATGAAAGACACTAAACTATTAGCTACCTTATTCGATCGTTGAAGGCTCCGAAAATCATCTAAAGATATAGGACCCTCAGGAGCACCAATTCCAATACCTTTTAGTCTTTTGTTCTCAGAGACAAGAACTTCTGTAAAATAAGACAACAAACCATAAATATCAGCATGTCTATGTTTCAAGAATCACATTGGCATAGAATTTAAAACATTCTTTAACAAATTCCTTCAAATGATCACAATCAAAATCAAAATGAAGTATTCAAAAGGAACGTTAGTAAAATCAGACAATCATTTTCTGTCAGAGAAATCGGATAATATGATTACCCAAGTGGCAAGTTGTGTATAGAGCATATTGATCACAATAAATCACTAAGCCTGATATGGATCAAGTACCCATGTTAAAAAGCACACTCAAAACTTCTCAACTTCAATCTTTTTTATTAACATTGACTTTTTTGTCTTCTAACTTTTCTGGCAGTGAACATTGATTGTCACAATTATAGCTTTTCAACCTTTACTTTTTTTATCACATTAGATTATTTCTAATGTGAGTAATTGTCTGGAATCATGCTTCATGTTACTCATAGTTGATAGCAACTAGCAAGTTTGGGCAGCATCAAGCATTGACTTGATTCGAATCCTTAGCAATCAATTACACTTTCTGAGACTAGGATCTGCTTCAATCCTTTCTGATGTCTAAATTTTCAAAATATCAGCACCATTTGTATAGGACATCCATTTTAGGCTTAAGGAGAGATATACCCACTGGGAAAGAAGTAGCGTAACAGGAACCATCCACGTAGGACAGAAATCGTTCACATGTCCCATACACAGACCCCTTCTATAGACCACTATAACCCTTTAATGACGGTTTTCCTACATATCAAATTTTATGTACACATTGTATTACGACACATTCACAATTTATCAAAAGAACGAGCCAACCTAAAAAACATGATATAGTAAACGCATCAATATAATTTCAACTTATAAGGGATCAAAATAGACTAGAGAAACATCATTTTTATCCTATAGAGATGCTTACCAAAACTAGGAGTCAAGTCTATCCACCTTCTTAAATTGGAATAACTCTGGTGTGCAAGCTGCTCCAAAAGCTTGGGCTGCTTTTGGGCAACATCCTGGGACTGCACACGAAGAAGTGTGTATTTGTGTATGACTATACAATCCTAGTAGAAAAAATAAGTTCTTATTAAACATCCACTCGGTCTAGAATAACGACCTAAAAGCTCCAATCAAAGTGACTGCATAATTAAAGTACTAATGATGCGAGGAATAAGTATACAGACTAAACAATCTCAACTATAAGAGGGTCTTCCAATACCAAAATTTCAAATTTTATGGGGTTTCTCTCTTATATTTGATCAAATAACACTTTTTTTTTAAGAAACAAAATTAGCATTGGAAAAGCCTTTCATTCTAATACTGCCCAATAGATCTCAAGAAACCTAGCATCCATGCAGCCCGCCTTCATTCGATAACCCACGTCCTCCTTTTAGAGAAACCAAAACTAAGATGATCAACTATCACATCACCACAATCTACGACCTAGCGTATCGAAATTATGATATTTCCCAAGCATGAAAAGGAAAACCATGATTAGCACCTTGCGAGAATGTAAATTGTCTAGTCTAGGTGTCTATGAGCTGCTTAAATTACTTCCATATCTTTGTTAAACATGCATATTCAATTAATGCCTACCAGAAGAAGACTAATGAATAAAAAATCATTGGATATTAGAATGCATTCATATACCTCATCAATTAGATATGGAAAAGAATAGTTAAATATTTGTGCATCTTCCACTATGTAGAGGCTCGACGAATATTAACACTTTGTTTCTCAATCTATGATGACTTGACCTCATGATGCAAACTCGATGTGTGCTTGCTGCCACAAAGGAAAATGGGTTAACGTTACAATCACTTTTACACATCTACAATTTTAAGAAGACCTCAAATTTCTTATCGTAAAACTTCGAAAGCTTTAGATGAAAACACGAGCTAAAAAAAGCAACCAGAGTTAATGGATGACCAAATAGACAGCTATGTTAGAAAGCAAAAGGCTGACATGAAAAGTAGTTAAATTATGACAATTTGTGCATGGAATCCTAAAAACTCAGACATCCCATTGGTTCATAATTATATAAGTTGAAAAATGTGTTTACCACTTTTCCATTCAATGCATAAGAAACTCGATCTCAAAAGGGACCACGCAACTTCACTATTTTTACCATTGCAGATGCGTTTGAATCCTACACAAAAAGTAATTTGCCTAACCTGAGAGATGTCTTAAAAATTAAAAGCACTCAAAAAACCAAAAAAAAAATTAAACAAAGTATAACCTTGAAAAACTTGCGTCGCTTTGTGCTGCAATAAAATTATCCTCATGTTCCAAACAAACTCAGTAAATTCTTTGGAGCAAGGCTAGCATCCACACTTGTCAACCAAAACTTTTTCTTTCCTTATTTTGTTTTTCTGTTTTTTTTCTTCATTTCTTTTTTCCTTTTTCTTTTTTCTTTTTTTCCTCTTTTTTCTTCTTTTCATCAAAAATAATCTTTTCTTATCAATAGCCACCCACATCTGAAAATAAAAGAGCCATGGTTAACTTATGGTTCTAAAAGAATTAGAAGCCCACAAAAGACATTTGAGCAATAATTGATAACCTTTCATCTACAGTCCAAAAGTATATGGATCAGAGGACAGCAGGCTGTCTTCATTAGACAAATAAACAACTCACGGTTTCAAATTTCAACTGCTAATTAACTTACCATTCCCATTCCCGATTAATATTTGAGAACAGTGCTTTCTATACTAGCATTCATTTCAAATTTCAGCAATGTAATTGGGAGTTTAAGTACAAATCTAAGGATTGCCCATCTTCAATTATAAAAAGATGACTTCAACCATGAAATGTAGCAAAATGATAAGCTAGAATAGTAGGTTGAGCTAAAATTGGCTAAGAAATGGTAGCCTTTTGACTTCACACTTCAGAGATCTAAATTCCCAATTGGCAGCCCGCTGTCTTCAGATAATAAAGCAGTTTTACTTATGAAGATGATTCAGAAGGTAGAAGGCAATACCAAAACATATGGAACTTAGTTCTACTTAAGCCTTAACATAATGCACCAGCCTAGTTAGTCACTGATACCGAATAGTAATTGGAGTTGGCCTAATATATTCTCGGCTTTTTTTTGTGTGTTTCAGCATGAATGGTTGATAAACTTTCATCTAATAAAAAACTACATAAACCACATAAGTACACAACAATCAATATCTTAAATACACGAGTATATTTTTAATGTCAGAACATGAGGGGAAAATGGGACGATTTTACTTACAGAAATAGTACGCTTGTGCCCTCTTACTGCTTTGTCGCCATCAGCGGTTCCATCAATAACTCCATACGGTATATTGAGGTCAATATCAAGAGAAGTATTCTCATAATTCTCTTCGTCTTCCAGAGTCCTCTGCATTGCTTTCAACTGTTCCTGCTGTTTAGTAAATAATGCTGAAATCTCTTCAGTTGTGGAATAAAATGCTAACAGCTGTGTTTCTCTGCACGGAAACAAAAAAAAAAGTCTTAAACCAATGCTGCTTAACAATGAAATGCAACCCATGGTCTAAATGAGGGAAGGTACCAGCCACTAAAAAATTAAGAAGTCAAAAGACCAGGTAGTGTACATACCACAAAGAACCATACGTGAGAAAAACATGACAAGTACGCAAAAGACTTTTTCAACGCAATAATACCGACTGTGTTTTTATTTCTATTCATATAGAAAAAGTGGCATAGTGATAGCGACGGAGGCATTATACTTTATTGTATGTTACTGATATAAAACAAGTGGCATGGTGCTAGTTACGGAAGCACTGTGTTTCACTTACGAGAGAGAATTACAATCTCCAAAAACAAAAGTGGGGAGAATAACAAAGTAAAGTATCAGCCTAGGCCAGAATATTCACTATAGAATTAAAACACAGTAGATGTACAACTGAGGAGAAAACTTAACAATTCACTCCCCAAATAAGTATTGTATGTTACTGATATAAAACAAGTGGCCTGGTGCTAGTTACGGAAGCACTCTGTTGCAACTTATGAGAGAGAATTACAATCTCCAAAAACAAAAGTGGGAAGAATAACGAAATAAAGTATCAGCCTAGGCCAGAATATTCACTATAGAATTAAAACCTAGTAGATCTACGACAGAGGAGAAAACTTAACAATTCACTCCCCAACCTCACAACCCCCAAATAAGCATTGTATGTTACTGATATAAAACAAGTGGCCTGGTGCTGGTTACGGAAGCGCTCTGTTGCAACTTACGAGAGAGAATCACAATCGCCAAAAACAAAAATAGCTGTCTAATTATCTTATTTTATATTAATATATATTGTTTCTTATCAAAAAAAATTATACATTGTGTTCCTGTTTGCATCAGTGAATTATGCAATCTACATATTATGCTCATACTTTGTGGAGTGATGGAGGTAAAATTATAAAATCCAAGATATCAACGAAAAACACAACTGTGGTTATCGTTCATTCAAGTATAAGAATAAGAGAATTGCCAGTCTACCTTTACACTCTCAAGCTCTTTCCTTAGTTCATTCATTCCATGTTCAAGTACTTGAACTCTCTGCTCCAACATCCACAAAAGACAAACACCTATTTGCAATTTTTCCTAGGCACTTTCTGCAACGTGACACAAAAAGGCAACAAACCGCTAAATAATTAACTAAGTCCAGAGATTGTACATAAGGAATGAAAAAGATAAGTTATAGTTACCAGTTTGGACCTCAAACTTTCTACTTGCGAACACCTCTCTCTCTCTCTCCGACTCCTGATGACAATGAAAATCCTATCATTTCAACTCTTCCAGCTAAAAAGAAAAAAATCTATTTCCCCCACTATGAATTATACATCTATCATACCTGAGGCTTATTGATCAGTTCTTGCTGCTCCCTCTCTCTTCTTAAGGAAGCATCAGAATGTCGCTTTATCTCCTCTTGAGCCTCTAACTGAACTTTTTGTACTGCTGCCTTCAGATCAGCTGCAGCCTTTTCTCTTTCTTCTTTTCTTTGATCCACTCTTCTTCTATTTGAACTTTGCGTTCAGCTATGGATGCTTTCTGACTACAAGAAAACTAGAATATTACTACCTTTCACAATTTTTTAAAAACTCTCTTTCAGGTTTAGCACTGAAAATTCTCTTTCAGGTTTATCACTGATAAAAAGAAACACATGGTCAGAGCCACTCTCCTAAAGGAGCCAAGGCATGCTGGCATATACATGTAACTAAGTGAATCATAGCTATCACAGACCATGGAATGATAAAACCAAGCATACTTGCTATGGTAGAAGTGGAATGCAGTGGTAGTGAAAACTTGACAGATGAATATCAGAAAATCAAAATTTGTGAAGTCATTCATATGTGACTACCTTTCATTACTACCTTTCACAATTTTTTAATCTGTTAAAAATTCTCTTTCAGGTTTAGCACTGACATCACTGATAAAAAGAAACACATGGTCGCCCACTCTCCTAAAGGAGCCAAGGCATCCTGGCATTTGCATGTAACTAAGTGAAAAAAAAGTGAATCATAGCTATCACAGACCATGGAATGATATAAAACCAAGCAGCCTTGTTATGGTAGAAGTGGAAGGGCAGTGGTAGTGAAAACTTGACAGATGAATATCAGAAAATCAAAATTTGTGAAGTCATTCATCATGTATTTTCACAGCATTGCTGTAATTGATAAACGGACACCCTTTAATTACAGGGCATTAAATTAAGGATAATCTTTATTGCTTTGACAACTGTTCAGACCGTTGCTTGGACATGAGAACTTTGAAATTAGTCACAAAAATTAGATGTGTATCTTTTATTTTTTGAACCTGAAGTGAAAAATAAAGTAATAATAGAAGCTTATATCATAATATATAGAAATATTAAATGTGCGCTACCTATTCATTATTTCATTCGCTTCAATACATGACTGCAGTGATGCGCTTAGTCTTTCTTGAAGATCTTCCATAGCATGCTTCTGTTCAGAAGATATTCTATGCATCTCCCCCAGTTCTTTCTGTTTATCCTCATAAGATTTTGAGACTGATTCCTGAAGCTTCTTCATTTCCTTCAGAATTAAATGAATTACTTTGTGGGAAACCAAGAGAGGGGGAGAGAGAGAGAGAGGCAGGCAGAGAGAGAGAGGCAGGCAGAGAGAGAGAGGGAGGGGAGGAAGGAAGGGAGAGAGCAGTTTACTAGCCTACATGTTCATGGTGCTCGACACTTGCACGATTCTCATTACGTAATCCATCAATTGTAATGACTTGATTCTCCGATTTCTTCCTTAGTTCCTAATTTAGATAATTGAAACTATCAAGCATTTGACAAACAATTCTGAAATAACCATAAGCAACAATATTTACAATGACATCAAACCATGAAACACACTAAATATTACTTATTTTATTTGATCGTTGAAGGCTCCGAAAATCATCAAAAGATATAGGACCCTCAGGACCACCGATTCCAATACCTTTTAGTCTTTTGTTCTCAGAGACAAGAACTTCAGTAAAATAAGACAACAAACCATAAATATCATAATATCAGTATGTCTATGTTCCAAGAATCACTTTGACATAGAATTTAAAACATTCTTTAACAAACTCCTTCAAATGATCACAATCAAAATCAAAATGAAGTATTCAAAAGGAACGTTAGTAAAATCTGACAATCGTTTTCTGTCAGAGAAATCGGATAACATGATTACCCAAGTGGCAAGTTGTGTATAGAGCATATTGATCACAATAAATCACTAAGCCTGATATGGATCAAGTACCCATGTTAAAAGCACACTCAAAACTTCTCAACTTCAATCTTTTTTATTAACATCGACTTTTTTGTCTTCTAACTTTTCTGGCAGCGAACACAATTACAATTATAGCTTTTCAACCTTTAGTTTTCTTATCACATTAGATTATTTCTAATGTGAGTAATTGTCTGGAATCATGCTTCATGTTACTCATAGTTGATAGCAGCTAGCAAGTTTGCGCAGCATCAAGTATTGACTTGATTCGAATCCTTAGCAATCAGTTAACACTTTCTGAGACTAGGATGTGCTTCAATCCTTTCTGATGTCTAAATTTTCAAAATATCAGCACCATTTGTATAGGACATCCATCTTTAGGCTTAAGGAGAGATATACCCACTGGGAAAGAAGTAGCGTAACAGGAACCATCCATGTAGGACAGAAATCGTTCACATATCCCATACACAGACCCCTTCTATAGACCACTACAAAATTTAGCTTCAATGATGGAAAAAAAATAGTCGTTATAACCCTTTAATGACGGTTTTCCTACATATAAAAATTTTATGTACACATTGTATTACGACACATTCACAATTTATCAAAAGAACGAGCCAACCTAAAAAACATGATATAGTAAAAACGCATCAATATAATTTCAACTTATAAGGGATCAAAATAGACTAGAGAAACATCATTTTTATCCTATAGAGATGCTTACCAAAACTAGGAGTCAAGTCTAACCACCTTCTTAAATTGGAATAACTCTGGTGTGCAAGCTGCTCCAAAAGCTTGGGCAACTTCCTAGGACTGCACATTAAGAAGTGTGTAATTGTGTATGACGATAAAATCCTAGTAGAAAAAATAAGTTCTTCTTAAACATCCACTCTGTCTAGAATAATGACCTAAAAGCTCCAATCAAAGTGACTACATAATTAAAGTACTAATGATGCGAGGAATAAGTATACAGCGTAAACAATCTATACTATATGAGGGTCTTGCACACCAAATGTTTCAAATCTTATGGGGTTTCTTACTTATATTTGATCCAATAACACATTTTTTTATAAGAAACAAAATTAGCATTGGAAAAGTAAACCTATCATCCATGACACTTGATCAAATGACACTTGTAAAAAGCTTTTCATTCTAATACTACCCAATAGATCTCAAGAAACCTAGCATCCATGGAGCCCGCTCCTTTTAGAGAAACCAAAACTAAGATTATCATCTATCACATCATCACAATCTACGACCTAGCGTATCGAAAACCAAATCCAAGCATGAGAAGGAAAACCATGATTAGCACCTTGCTAAAATGTAACCCATGTCCTCCTTTTAGAGAAACCAAAACTAAGATGATCATCTATCACATCACCACAATCTACGACCTAGCGTATCGAAATGACGATATTTCCCGAGCATGAAAAGGAAAACCATGATTAGCACCTTGCTAAAATGTGAATCGTCTAGTGTAGGTGTCTAAAAGCTACTTACATTACTTCCATATCTTTGTTAAAAAATCATGAATAGGAAAACAACAATCTACAACATGGCGTACCGAAATTATGATATTTCCCAAGCATGAAAAGGAAAACCATGATTAGCACCTTTCTAAAATCTAAATTGTCTAGTCTAGGTGTCTATGAGCTGCTTACATTACTTCCATATCTTTGTTAAACATGCATATTCAATTAATGCCTACCAGAAGACTAATGAAGAATCATTGAATATTAGAAGGCATTTTTACATACCTCATCAATTAGATATGGAAAAGAATGGTTAAATATTTCTGCATCTTCGTCGACTATGTAGAGGCTCGACGAATATAAACACTTTGTTTCTCAATCTATGATGACTTGACCTCATTATGCAAGCTCAATGTGTGCTTGCTGCAACAAAGGAAAATGGGTTAATGTTACAATCACTTTTACACATCTACAATTTTAAAAAGACCTCAAACTTCTTATCGTAAAACTTCAAAAGGCTGCAATAAAGCAACCAGAGTTAATGGATGAACGAATAGACAGCTATGTTAGAAAGTAAAAGGCTGACATGAAAAGTAATTAAATTATGACCATTTGTGCATGGAATCCTAAAAACTCAGACATCCCATCAGTTTATAATTATATAAGTTGAAAAATGTGTTTACCCACTTTTCCATTCAATGCATAAGAAACTCGCTCTCAAAAGGGACCGAGCAACTTCACTATTTTTACCATTGCAGATGCGTTTGTATCCTACACAAAAAGTAATTTGCCTAACTTGAGAGATATGTCTTAAAAATTAAAAGCACTCGAGAAAAGACAAAAACAATTTAACAAAGTATAACCTTGTAAAACTTGTGTCGCTTTGTGCTGCAATAAAATTATCCTCATGTTCCAAACAAACTCGTAGTAAATTCTCAGGAGCAAGGCCATCCACAATTGTCAAACAAATCTTTTTCTTTCCTTTTTTTGTTTTTCTTTGTTTTTCTTTTTTTCTTCATTTCTTGTTTTCTTTTTTTCTTTTTTCTTTTCTCTTTTTTCTTCTTTTCTTCATTTCTTTTTTCTTTTTTCTTTTTCTATTTTCTTTTTTCTTTTTTCTTTTTTCTTTTTTTCTTCATTTCTTTTTTCTTGTTTCTTTTTTCTTTTTTTCTTCATTTCTTTTTTCTTGTTTCTTTTTTCTTTTTTCTCTTTTCTCTTTTCTTCCTCTTTTTTCTTCTTTTCATCAAAAATAATCTTTTGTTATCAAAAGCCACGAACTTCTGCAAAAAAAAGAGCCATGGTTAACTTATGGGCCTAAAAGAATTAAAAGCCACAAAAGACATTTGAGCAATAATTGATAATCTTTCATCAATTGACCATCTACAGTCCAAAAGTATATGAATTGTAGAAGGACAGCAGGCTGTCTTCATTAGACAAATAAACAACTCACGAATTCAAATTTCAACTGCCGATTGACTTACCATTCCCATTCCCAATTATTATTTGAGGAGAACTGTGCTTTCTATAAAAGCATTCATTTCGAATTTCAGCAATGAAATTGGTGAGTTGTTTATTTGTCAAATTTCAGCAATAATTGATAATTGGTATTCCCAATTATTATTTTAAGTACAAATCTAAGGATTGCCCATCTTCAATTATAAAAAGATGATTTCAACCATGAAATGTGGCAAAATGATAAGCTAGAATAGTAGGTTGAGCTAATATTGGCTAAGAAATGGTAGCCTTTTGGTTTCACACTTGAGAAATCTAAATTCCCAATTGGCAGCATGCAGTCTTCAGATAATAAAGCAGTTTAACTCATGAAGATGATTCAGAAGGTAGAAGGCAATACCAAAACATATGGAACTTAGTTCTACTTAAGCCTTAACATAATGCACCAGCCTAGTTAGTCACCTATACCGCATAGTAATCGGAGTTTCGCCTAATATATCTCGGCTTTTTTTGTGTGTTTCAGCATGAATGGCTGATAAACTTTCAACTAATAAAAACTACATAAACTACATACATACACAATAATCAATATCTTAAATACACGAGTATATCTTAAATGTCAGAACATTAGGGAAGAATTGGACGATTTTACTTACAGAAATAGTACGCTTGTGCCCTCTTACTGCTTTGTCGCCATCAGCGGTTCCATCAATAACTCCATACGGTATATTGAGGTCAATATCAAGAGAAGTATTCTCTAATAATGCTGAAATCTCTTCAGTTGTGGAATAAAATGCTCACAGCTGTGTTTCTCTGCACGGAAACAAAAAAAAAAAAAGATGATTTTAAATTTTAAACCAATGCTGCTTAAGAATGAAATGCATCCCATGGTCTAAAATGAGGGAAGGTACCAGCCACCAAAAAATTAAGAAGTCAAAAGACCAGGTACTGTTCATACCACAAAGAACCATATGTGAGAAAAACATGACAAGTACGAGAAAGACTTTTTCAACGCAATAATATCGACTGTGTTTTATGTCATTCATTTAAAAAAGTGGCATAGTTATAGCTACGGAGGCATTCTACTGTATTGTATGTTACTTATATAAAACAAGTGGCCTGGTGTTATTTACAAAAGCACTCAGTGGCAACTTACGAGAGAGAATTACAATATCCAAAATAAAAAGTGGGGAGAATAACGAAATAAAGTATCGGCCTAGGCCAGAATATTCACTATATAATTAAAACATAGTAGATGTACGACTGACGAGAAATCTTAACAATTCACTCCCCATCCTCAACTATAAAAGGGTCTTCCAATACCAGAGGTCTTATGGGATTTCTTACTTATATTTGATCAAATAACACATTTTTTTATAAGAAACAAAATTAACATTGGAAAAGTAAACCTATCATCCATGACACTACATCAAATGACACTTGTGAAAAGCTTTCATTCTAATACTACCCAATAGATCTTGAGAAACCTAGCATCCATGGAGCCTGCCTTCATTAGATCCCATGTCCTCCTTTTAGAGAAACCAAAACTAAGATCATCTATCAAATCACCACAATCTACAACCTAATGTATCGAAATTATGATATTTCCCAAGCATCAAAAGGAAAACCATGATAAAATGTAAATTGTCTAATCTAGGTGTCTATGAGCTGCTTACATTACTTCCATATCTTTGTTAAACATGCATATTCAATTAATGCCTACCAGAAGACTAATGAATAAAATCATTGAATATTAGAAGGCATTTTTACATACCTCATCAATTAGATATGGAAAAGAATAGTTAAATATTTGTGCATCTTCCACTATGTAGAGGCTCGACGTTAAATATTTGTGCATCTTCCACTATGTAGAGGCTCGATGAATATAAACACTTTGTTTCTCAATCTGTGATGACTTGACATCAATATGAGGGGGAGCAAACAAGCTCGATGTGTGCTTGCTGCCACACAGGAAAATGGGTTACTGTTACAATCACTTTTACACATCTACAATTTTAAATAGACCTCAAACTTCTTATCGTAAAACTTCAAAAGCTTTAGATGAAAACACGAGCTAAAAACAAAACAAACCGAGTTAATGATGAAAGAATAGACAGCTATGTTAGAAAGTAAAAGGCTGACATGAAAAGTAATTAAATTATGACAATTTGTGCATGGAATCCTAAAAACAGAGACATCCCATCAGTTTATAATTATATAAGGTGAAAAATGTGTTTACCACTTTTCCATTCAATGCATAAGAAACTCGCTCTCAAAGGGGACCAAGCAACTTCACTATTTTTAGCATTGCAGATGCGTTTGAATCCTATACAAAAAGTAATTTGCCTAACCTGAGAGATATAAATTAAAAAATAAAAAGCACTCAAAAAACCACAAAAACAATTTAATAAAGTATAACCTACCTTGTAAAACTTGTGTCGCTTGTTGCTGCAACAAAATTATCCTCATGTTCCGAACAAACTCGTAGTAAATTCTCAGGAGCAAGGCTAGCATCCACACTTGTCAACCAAATCTTTTTCTTTCCTTTTTTAGGTTTTTCTTTTTTTCTTCATTTCTTTTTTTCTTCATTTCTTCTTTTCTTCATTTCTTCATTTCTTCATTTCTTCATTTCTTCATTTCTTCTTTTCTCTTTTCTCTTTTCTTTTTTCTTTTTTCTTTTTTCTTTTTTTCCTCTTTTTTCCTCTTTTCATAAAAAATAATCTTTTCTTATCAAAAGCCACCCACACCTGAAAAAAAAGAGCCATGGTTAACTTATGGGTCTAAAAGAATTACAAAAGACATTTGAAAGGTTATAATTGACCATCTACAGTCCAAAAGTATATGAATCAGGACAGCAGGCTGTCTTCATCAGACAAATAAACAACTCACAGTTTCAAATTTCAACTGCCAATTGACTTACCATTCCCATTCCCAATTATTATTTGAGGAGAATTGTGCTCCATATACAAGCATTCATTTCAAATTCCAGCAATGAAATTAGGAATATACGAAACTAAGGATTGCCTATCTTCAATTATAAAAAGATGATTTCAACCATGAAATGTTGCAAATGATAAGCTAGAATAGTAGGTTGAGCTAAAATTGGCTAAGAAATGGTAGCTTTTTGGTTTCACACTTGAGAAATCTAAAAACATATGGAACTTAGTTCTACTTAAGCCTTAACATAATGCACCAGCCTAGTTAGTCACTTATACAGAATAGTAAACAGAGTTTCGCGTAATATATTCTCGGCTTTTTTTTGTGTGTTTCCACATGAATGGTTGTTTTGTGTGTTTCCACATGAATGGTTGTTTTGTGTGTTTCCACATGAATGGTTGATAAACTTTCATCTAATAAAAACTACATAAACTACATTCGTACACAATAACCACCAATATCTTAAATGTGAGAAGATGAGGGAAGAATTGGACTATTTTACTTACAGAAATAGTACGCTTGTGCCGTCTAACTGCTTTGTCGCCATCAGCGGTTCCATCAATAACTCCATACGATATATTGAGGTCAATATCAAGAGAATAATTCTCTTCATCTTCCAGAGTCCTCAGCATTGCTTTTAACTGTTCCTGCTGTTTAGTAAATAATGCTGAAATCTCTTCGGTTGTGGAATAAAATGCTCACAGCTGTGTTTCTCTGCAGGGAAACAAAAAAAAATCAGATGTTTTTAAATTTTAAACCAATGCTGCTTAACAATGAAATCCAACCCATGGTCTAAAATGAGGGAAGGTACCCAGCCACTAAAAAATTAAGATGCCAAAAGACCAGGTACTGTACATACCACCAAAAACCATACGTGAGAAAAACATGACAAGTACAAGAAAGACTTTTTAAACGCAATAATATCGACTGTGTTTTATGTTATTCATATAGAAAAAGTGGCATAGTGATAGTTACGGAGGCTTCTACTGTATTGTATGTTACTGATATAAAACATGTGTCTTGGTGCCAAGTTATGGAAGCACTATGTTGCAACTTACGAGAGAGAATTACAATCTCCAAAAACAAAAGTGGGGAGAATAACGAAATAAAGTATCAGCCTAGGCCAGAATATTCACTATAGAATTAAAACATAGTAGATGTACGACTGAGGAGAAAACTTAACAATTTGTTCTCTATATCAAATTTATTTCCTTCTCTATCCTAATTTATAGGATAACACCATATCATCGGTACAGAATGCATGAAAAATTAACATTTTGAGTTCCCTCTACGGACATCCTTATGATTATTGACCACCACGAAAATTGAATTCCATGGTCCAATATAGAGAAGGAAATAAATTTGATATTGAGCAAGTAACTGGTTTTCACATCGTAGGCCATTAGTCTTTTCCTATGAATTTTGAAAGACCAACTTGCTCCATACTCCGCAGTATTGTGATTGATATCAAGGATATCGTATATTACTCATCTCAAAAAGTAAAGTGGACCGGTAGATAATCATACAAAAATTCTTCTGTTACTCAATCATTTTATCAACAAATTTCTATAGGTGCAAAATTCTTGCCGAAGCATTATTCTCTCTGGCACCTTTTCACTTCCTCCTCTCAAAATCAAGATCCCGAATTTCAGCATTAATCTAAAGTTCAAGGGTTAAAACATTAGCACAAGTTTCTTCGCGAGCTCTTTGCTATCGACGCAGGATAAAACCTCACCTTTTAGAGGAAAAAATGATACAGAAATAGAATTGTTGATAGGAAAACACAACATGTCTTTGTTGCTTCTTATAAACGACTTCTCAAGTTAGAGGAAATGTTAAGTACATGAACAATGCCTAAAGACATCGGATATATTCTAATGCGAATAGCATCAAGACATGTTCCCTTAGAAGACTTCGTTCCATATTCTTCATACTCCCCACCTACAGCCACACATGCAATAATGTCTACATAAAAGGCTAATGACTAGCTTCACCATTCAGAGCTACTATTTTATAGAGGAACAGCTACAGGCTGGTACAATCAATAACATTCAGTCATACACGTGGCACAATAACCCACTATATCAACTTTGGTGCGAGCATCTGCATTATTTGTCTGATTTGGACAGAGTTCCAAGTCAAAATGGCATGCTTACATTTCACATAAGTATTATCTATGTGTTCCTGTTTGCATCAGTGAATTTTGCAATCTACATATTATGCTCATACTTTGCAGAGTGATGCAGGTAAAATTATAAGATCCAAGATATAAAAGAAAAACACAATAGTAGTTATCGTTCATTCGAGAATAAGAATAAGAAAACTGCCAGTCTACCTTTTCACTCTCAAGCTCTTTCCTTAGTTCATTCATTCCATGTTCAAGTTCTAGAACTCTCTGCTCCAACATCCACAAAAGACAAACAGCATTAACATTACACCTACCACCTATTGGCAATTTTGCCTAGTCTCTTCCTGCAACATGACACAAAAAGGCAACAAACCACTTAAGGATTAACTAAGCACAGAGATTGTACATAAGGAATGAAAAAGATAAGTTATAGTTACCAGTTTGGACCTCAAACTTTCTACTTGCGAACACCTCTCTCTCTCTCTCTCCGATTCCTGATGACAATGAAAATCTTATCATTTCAACTCTTCCAGCTAAAAAGAAAAAAATCTATTTCCCCCAGTATGAATTATACATCTATCATACCTGAGGCTTATTGATCAGTTCTTGCTGCTCCCTCTCTCTTCTTTAGGAACCATCGGACAGTCACTTTATCTCCTCTTGAGTCTCTAACTGAACTTTTCGTACAGCTGCCTTCAGCAATCAGCTGCAGCCTTTTCTTTGCCCCACTCTTCTTCTATTTGAACTTTGAATTCAGCTATGGATGTCTTCTGACTACAAGAAAACAAGAATATTACTACCTTTCACAATTTTTTAATCTATTAAAAATTCTCTTTCAGGTTTAGCACTGGCATCACTGATAAAAAGAAACACATGGTCAGAACCACTCCCCTAAAGGAGCCAAGGCATCCTGGCATATGCATGCAACTAAGTGAAAGAAAGTGAATCATAGCTATCACAGACCATGGAATGATAAAACCAAGCATTCTTGGTATAGTAGAAGTGGAAGGGCAGTGGTAGTGAAAACTTGACAAATAAATATCAGCATATCAAAATTTGTGAAGTCATTCAGCATGTATTTTCACAGCATTGCTGTAATTGATCAACGGACTCCCTTTAATTACAGGGCATTAAATTAAGGATAATCTTCATTGCTTTGACAACTGTTCAGACCACTGCTTGGACATGTGAGCTTTGAAATTAATCACCAAAATTAGATGTGTATCCTTTATTTTTTGAACCTGAAGTGAAAAATAAAGTAATAATAGAAGCTTATATCACAATGTATAGAAAGACAATACGTGCATTACCTATTCATTATTTCATTCACTTAATAGCATACTCCACACTTCTCAACTTCAATCTATTTTATTAACATTTACTTTTTTGTCTTCTAAATTTTCTGGCAGTGAACATTCACAATTATATTTTTTTGGCAGTGAACATTGTCACAATTATATCTTTTCAACCTTTACTTATTTGATCACTATAGATTATTTCTAATGTGAGTAATAGTCTAGAATCACGCTGCTTCATGTTACTCACAGTTGATAGCAACTAGCAAGTTCGGCAGCATCAAGCATTGACTTGATTTAAATCCTTAGCAATTATTTAACACTTTCTGAGACTAGGATGTGCTTCAATCCTTTCTGGTGTCTATATTTTGAAATATCATCATTTGTATAGAACATCCATCTTTAGGCTTAAGGAGAGATATATCCACTGGGAAAAGGAACCATCTAGGTAGGACAGAAATGTTCTTTCCTCATAATATAAATGTTACATACCTTTTTTTCCTTTTGCAGGTACACCATCTATTGAGGAAGTAGAGGGAAGAACTTCTCTATAGACAAATGCAAATGCGATTTCTGTCATTTTATTGCAGAAATATAAGTTAGTGGCAATAAAGAGAACAAAAGTACCGCCTGACAAAGAAAGATAAATCAATGAATATATTTTTTTGTGTGTGCGCGTGCTAAAATACCATTTTTTTGGCATAAGTACAAACAATAAACCCTCCTTCATTTTCTATTGATATAAGTATAACTAAGCTTTCTGATCCAAGAACCTAAAGGGTTTTCTGAGGATGGTGTATAATGGAAAACAGATAAAGAAAAGAAAAGACGAAAAACCTTCCAAGAAATTGAAATGAAAGAGTTCTGAGACATTGTTTAAACCAGATCCACTTTAGAAAACAAGATTGCATACTGATAAGGTTGAAAAAGGCAATAAGAATCTAACGACGATATAAGATGGAATTCATAAAAGCTAACAAAATAATGGTAAATATTGTAAGAAGTGAACATTACAAAAAACTATAATTTAAAAATTAAATAAAAGATCAAAATGCATGCATCATATAAATAATAACCAACTCATTTCAAATCAAACTAGTGCAAAGAGGAATATAAAAGAAAGTGAGAAGCAAACCCCTAAATCAGTAAGACATCTATCAGTAAGACAAAAAATTCTCAATTAAAACCCCTAATTACTTGAAACCCAAAATCAGGGAAACTTAAAAGAAAAATATAAAGATTCCTACATTAACTCAGATTGGCTGCCGGTGGCGCGGTGAGAACAAAGATGGAATGGAGGGAGAAGCTTCGATGATATCAGAGATGGAAGTAGAGACTTCGGCCTGAAGAAGGAGATGTTACGGTGGAAGAATGGCTGGCGACGGTGACGCGGTGATAACAGAGATGGCGATGGCGACGGCGACGAGGTGATAATGGCGACGAAAACGCAGTGATAACAAAGATGGCGACGGCATGCGAAAGTGAACAAATTTCTACCATTGGATTGCAGTCAGAGCTGGGCTCCTTACCACTGGATTCGTCGGAGCTCAGCATCGGTCATGGATTAGAGCCGTTAAACTACAGAATTACTTTAAAAATACTAAAGCAAGCCCTTAACGGACAGAAATACAAATTATTTTCAAATGATTTCAAAAAAGTATGCTTAAACGGTAATATTTATATATTATGGTCACATCTATTATATAGTTGCAATATTTACCAACTAGGAATATTCTTGAGGTATGTATAGTATGGATAGTGTCACATCCATCCTCCTACCCAAAATCTCTACTTGCAAAAATTTCAAAATAAGAAAATAAGCTATTTTCTTATATTCATATCAAAATCTCATAATAATGTTTGAGATTGTGAAAATTAAAATAAACATAATTTAAAATAAATATCTGCCTTGAAAACTTATAAATATAAACTTACTAATCATCATCCTAATTTTTATTTCATTTTAAATATTGAAGTCTATTAGAGTCATATGGTCTGAGATATAGATAAAAGAGCCACAAACTTTTAGGCATATTGGATCTTAAACTTTTAATTTGAAAAATTAGGTACTTTACACTTATATGAAAGCTTAAATCATTCACATTGACGTTTAAATAAGGCAATCATTACCTCTAGAACATATGAGTAATTCTACATTTTAATCAAATTATAGATCAAGTTTTAATTAACTAAATAATTTGTCAATCATTCATAGGTTAGTATAACAAATCATTTTACTAAGTGATGATAAAACATCAACATGTGAATCACTAACACGTCATTTTGTCGATTAAAACTTGATATATAACTTATTCGGTCTAATATTATGTTTAACATAGAGTTCATCTTTTTATGCATTGTAGTAGGTAATTATCGCAACCAACTAATTATTATTGTATTTTTATTTTGATTTCTGATACTTTATTTATGATAGATATTGTAGAATAAATTAGTCTCATTTTGAGATTTTTTTTTTTGAAGAATTTTCAACTTAACTTTTCACATGATTAAGTTAAGACTAAAGAACTAAATTATATATTTATTTTCTTATATTATTTGAGAATTAAGCAATGGTGAATAGATAAATAAAAATTATAGTAAATTAATATTCAGGCTTAAGGATGAAAGGTATGACTCCAATGAGTAAGATGGGAATAGCTGAACAGGTAATTCCCTATATGACATGCTTCTAGCAATCTAAGCCTTGTAGTTTCCAGAGCCTTCTAGCCGAGTACATGTCTACCTTTGCATCATGCGTCATTTGAAAAAAGAAAAAAAAGGCTCGATGATGTGTTTATTGAACATTTTTAGGTAAAAAAAATATATTATCATCACGATATCAGTATTGCTAGAAAGAAAGTGTCGTTGATACCATTTCTTGTCTTATCCTTTGTTCTTTCCTTTTTTACACACAAATTAGTAGTTAAGAAAAACTTACGTGTAATAACTTTTTAGTCAAGCTAGATACATCGGACGTGCATTGCACGTGATTTTTATAAAATCATTACTAATTATATAAATATGTTTTAGTTACATAGTAAATTACAACTAAAAAGTGACTATTTATAACTCTGAAATGAAACATGTGATACACACCATTCAAGATAATTTTTTTACTTTATCTATTATATATTGTAACGAAAATTAATTTTTGGGTTGTCATACTAGATTCAACAATTCGAAGTAAATACACATTTTAACTCTTTGTGTATTAACAGTTGAGTGGAAAAATACACATATAAATCATTTATGACTTTATCGCTTAATCATGAAACGTAAAATATTGATAACTACAAACTTATATAATTTTTTGTTAAAATTAATGGACATGTTAATACTCAAATATGTAAGTAAAACGCATGTAACATCATGATGTTCATTGTTATGATGACTTAGCAGTGAATTAGGTCTCACATCTTGTGTATGATGCAAACTAGTAAGTACAAGAGAATGAAAACTCTTCGTCACTATCGGAAACGTATATGCTTCAATATTAAACTATAGCTCACCGGATCAAGCAATGAAATAAATTTTTATTAGAAAAAGTGGAGCACGCGCGGCAGAAGCCGTGCTAGCTTTTAAAAAATTATAAAAAACAAATCTTTTTTTTATAAAAGAAAATAATGCGACGCAACAGTTTCTAAAATAAAATAAATACTTTATCAAAAATTCTTTTCAATTAGATTCATTATATATTTATATATTAAATCGAAGACATACATGGATATAGAATACACACATCTTAAAGTCTAATCAAATGCCCTCGCAAACTTACGATCTTTCGTTCTCACGAACAACGAACTTCGAGATCCACACCAAGATCTTTCAATTCAATCCTCAAGCGCACTAGGACGTGTGTGGACACGTACAATAAAGAAAGAATATTTTTATATCTTCAAATATACTCAACACATGAGATCTAGAAAGTTTTGGAGAATGAATAATTTTGTGAGATTAATCTCTGAGAGAATACAATGATTATTCTCACATAGTTTTTTTATCAACTTTTTAATAATACTAGGTGAGGTAGATTATTCTCACATAGTTTTTTTATCAACTTTTTATAATAGTGTTGCTTTAGATTGCTTAAACGATAAATATTAATATTTGAAACAAAGTAATAATATACTAATACCAGCATCATCATGGATAATAAATTGAGCATAATAGAACATGCAACAAACAAAAGAAGCATATTAATAGAATTTTGAAAGTATCACATCTATCAAAAGAGACATAACATATTCAATCCTTCTAAACACATCTATACACATCAGACATGCACATCGCAGTAAAAAAACTATAAAAATCATGATTGCAATGATTTTAAACAAAATAACAAAACATAATAAACAACCATTCAAAAGTAAGACCAATGAATGAGATAGCTCTTTTAACATAAGTAAATTAAGATAAGTTCTCAATCAATTGAGAAAACCTGATACAACACTAATTATTCAATAGTCATGATTGTTACAGTAGTAGCTGATGAGCTAGAAGCATCACGATCTTGTTGAAGTGTGTTTAGATTGTCAGATACACTAACATGTACAATATCCATACCTATTTTGTTGTTCTAATATCTGAGAGAATACAATGATTATTCTCACATAGTTTTTTTATCAACTTCAAGTAAATATGCCCACATTATAGGGACAATATGAACATTTCAGCCCAAGCAAGAAGCTAGAAACTCACTCTTCTATAAGAATAATATTATATTTTATATATATATATTATTCTAATGGGCTTAGTACTAATTGAGTGTGTTAGTAACTGTGTTGTTGGCACGCTCAAATCAGCACTGAAGCTAGTAGAATAATATCTATATTTTCTAGATAATGACATATCAGATTTTTAGAGATATACACAAAAAAATAATTAATCACAGAATTGCCATTGTAGTTGGACCTATTATAACTGTGCACAACTGTAGTGCCACACGATACTACCGTAGTGCTGTGAATTGCAGTGTCGTGCTGCATAACTGCAGTGTTATACAACACTGCAATTTATGGCACTATAGTATTGTCGTGTGGTATTATAGTATTGCACGCCTAACTGTAGTGTCACATGGCACTACAGGGGTTCATGTCCATTTCTGGTCCTCAATCAGTAATTGACATGCGACAATCCAACTTACCGCGTGGTAATTTCTACCAATTAATTATTTATTTTAATCAGATAAATATATAGATATTAGTTAATTCAAAATTAACTTATCTGATTATCTCTATCAAATAGATTATCTGTTAGTTAACAAATAACATATCTAGTTTATTCAAATTTTGAATTATTATCTAATCATAATTTAACATTATCTAATTTAACAAATTAGATATATTGTCTCACTTATCGATAATTAGAAAATTAATCGATATAATTATTTATATTTAATTTCTAAAAATTATTATAAAATACTTTAATTAATTAATCACACATAATTATCTCATAATTATTTATTTGCCCCAGAAATATAATTTCTTTTGCAAGTTAGTCATTTTCTCATGTACTAAAATATTCACATCATAAGTTGTGTAGTACAGAAGTGACTTGGAACCATGAATCTATAATCTCAAGCTTCAATAAATCATATTATTAATTAAACTCTTTAATTAAATAATATTATTTATTAATTCAATTATTACTACACTATAAATATGGAATTTCACTCTTAGAGATTATAGAATGTATTTACAAAGTATTCTCGTGTAGTTCATTGATATAATCATTTCATGTGGTTCTATCATCTTAGTTCGTAAATTAGAGCCGGTCAAAATTACCTTTTACCCTTCGAATTACCTATTGATCCTTAAGTACCATTAATTCACTAGCGAATGGCTTCTTTATAATCGTATTATAAATTTGAGCTCAATAACTATTCAGTTCTAGAATCAACACTTAAGGGAATCGATATATGATCCATTAAGAAAGCTTGGATTTCAAACCTTGTAAGATCTTGCTCTCAGCCATCCACATTACTAAAACTCCAAAACAAAAGTCACTAGTCTGTTTTACAAACAAACCAAAACGAGTGAATCAAAAGATCCAGTAAACATGTATAGGATTTCATGACTACTTAAGATTCAGGTTGATCTACATATGATCATCAGATTGATGTATATTAAATTTTTATAATAAACAGTAAGTTAATAAATATATTAATTCACATCGATATTGTCATATATAATCTTATTATATAAAGTATTTTTACTAAGATGTCTATCCACCTCAATGATCCAGATTTAGATCACATGCATAAAAAATTTCATACTTTAATATGATGCTGACAATTTTATTCATTATCTATGATCATAATTCGCTCATACTAATATAGATCATAGTCTCATTAATGAATATGAAATTTTTAGATATTTATATAAATTATTCAACAACAATTTAAAAGAACAATTATAATAAAAATGTAATTTCATTAAATTTTATTAAATTTCATATTACAATACACATGCTTTGAGGGTATTACCCCCAACAACTTTCTCATTGCATGTTTATAGACCTATCTCGTCGCTTCAACTTATTTCTTGAAGCCCAGTATAACTCAAAAACCACGAGCAGAATAGAGATAAATTTTTAGGGGTGTAAAAATAAAAATTATAAAATCAACTCTAACTTATACACTATATTACTTTTACTCGTTTGCCTAGACATGCTCATTATCCACTGGGGTTTAGCAGTGAATTTATTTATGAACTTTAAGGGTAATAATATTTTTTTGGGAAATTTGTGATTTTCATCACTTTTGGAGAGTGTATTAAATAAAATGTCCCGTTTTTTCTTAAATTGCAGAGATGGACGAATTTTCACGTGCTAGCTGGAGGCAGTTAAAAACTTTGATATTTTCTTATTTTTCCCTTCTCTCTCTCGAGCTAAACTTTCTCTCTCTTCTATTTTCTCTCTCTTAAAAGAGCAGACCTATCAATGGAGACTTCTCCAAGGCAACAACAACAACAAAATCCAAACCCACATCTCCTTCCCTCCCCTAAAAACCATAGCATCAACAGTAGCAGTAGTAGTAATAGCAACCAAGTAGTTCAAGTTGAAGCCACACCTCCTCCATCATCGCCGCCAGAAACATAGCCACAGTCACCGACTATCTTTGTTCAAGCTGATACTTCTTCTTTCAAACAAGTTGTTTAATTTTGTTTTTATGTTTCTTTGTTCTCTTGAATGTGTTGATTAATTTGAATATCATATCCATAAATTGTTCCAACATCAATGAACTCTCCTCATTTTCCCATGTGAATCTGGGAAATTGTTTCAGAAAATTGCATGACGCTATGGTACCTAAATTAGTTACCATACGTATTAGATTTATTTACAGCATATACCATACGCTTTTTTGAATTTTTGTTCTATACTATGATATCTAAATTAGATAACATACGTATCAAATTTATCTACCACATGTGAACTTTTTTAACAATAACAAAAGGCACACTGTGCACTGCGTCAGTGCACAATGACTTTTGTTGTGCACTGACACAGTGATTAGTAACTGTGCACTGCGTCAGTGCACAACAATTGTGTACACACTTTTTTTAATGTTTTTAAATGCGTTGAACGGCTCACGATGCATGCGTTGCATCATGATTCGTGCGTGCGTGTTCTTGTGATTTTTATCGATGATTTTTGTAAGGCAACATAGTAATTGTCTTTTTTTAGTTGGGACCACCAGCCATTCTTGCAATTAACAAATTAAGGGGCCATTTGCTACAAGAATGGCCCAGAGTTCTCCCTATTTTTTTCAAACTTAAACGAACACATCTTAAAATATGAATTTATTTATCATTTTTTAAATTAGAGGTGCATTAATGTCATTTAAGCAAACTACATCTGGTATCAAATGAATGTTTCTCTGTAAAAAAATATTTGAAAATATTAAATGTTAATAAATAGAACTGCCAAATGAATGTTTTCAACTAATTTTTAATCTCAATTTGATGCTTTTCAGGTTATTGGAGAGGATATACGGCTGGTTTTAGTGACAAATATGCCCTCGAATATTTGACATTCCTATACATGATTGTTTTGTTTTGGTATCCGTAGAATTTGAACACTATCCTTCAGTCAAAATCAGCAAAACATTATTATACTACACTGGGTTGCATACTCAATCGAACATGATAATAATCATGATGATGATAATAATCATAATAATTAAATAATATAGAACTAAAGATGAGGTTAAAAACAAAAAAACTAACAAGTTTCTAGAAAGAGAAAGTCCCCCCACTGTAAAAAAACATCAAGAAATAAACCATAGCCGCTAGAGAGCCTCCTTTAGGCTGCACTTTGAGCTCTAGGGCTGGGTTTCACCATCTCGTCGAGATTGCATCAGTTTCGTCTGTATAATGTCAGATGTGGTGAGCCTCCTAAGATTGAGCTATTGCTGAGAGAGATTCTTGTGAGGTTGTGTGTTTTTTGGCCACTAGGTGGGTATCCATTCTATGCTTTAAACTAAGATTTGAGGTATCGTGCCCCCTGATAGGAAATGTTAGGTCATTTCTAGTCGTTGTTGCGTACCTCGATGTGTGTGTTTGAGGTCGTCAGTTAGCCTAGTTGAGGTTTTTGGGTTTATTAGATTGTTATTGTGTTTGTGTTTTGCTCTGTTTGGTTATAGATCTTTCCTGCTTTGGTTTGTTTCGCGGGGTTTCTCTTTAGTTAATTCTCATTTTTAACTTCATCGTGCATTATCTCTCAGAGTACTAGTTGTTGAATCAGCATGACATCCTTAGAGTGGCCCCGAGTCGTGTGTGTTTGAGATTGAAATACGATTATTCGCAATCCATGAACGTGAAGTAATTCTGTAAGAAAATATATCTAGAAATTAAATATTCGTACAAGAATATAAAGAGAGAAAGTGACAGAGAAATCAAATAAAAAATTTTACGTGGTTGGACCCCCTCGACTACGTCCACAATCTAAGGCTCTTTCTTGAATAATCTACTATCATGCTCTTCTTCATGGGTGAAGCTCAAACCTCTACAACTAATAAGTTTCACGGGTACCAATCACATCTTTCACTCATTGCGTCTACATGCTACAATCACGCATCTCACCTATTGTATCTACGAGTATGATCACACCTCACACTTGTCTTTTATAACTAAAGAGATTACAACTAAATCTCTCTCAAAGAAGAGATATATAGAATTTGCTCACCCAACATGATGAAGAATTCTTATCACAAAGTATAAGAATTTCGTGCTCAATCGTTGTGCCCTCAAAACTTTAAAAGATCATCTATTTATAGATGTAAAAATATTGGGGTCTTACAGCTAAGAGTAGACGATCACTGTGCACGGCCAGTCGAATGCTAGTCTGTTGGAGATTCAAAAATATATTTGTTGAGATCTTACACGGGGTAGTGGACAAACAGCTAGGGATGGGCAGATGACTGCTCATGGAAAAATTGGCTCCACTTTTGCTCTGAGTTTTCCTAGTGTTTATTTCATAACGTTTTTTAAACCCTATGGGGCCGTTTGTTTGCAGTTATCTGTGTGGTAAAGTACATGGTAAACTTATTTTCCAATACTATCCCATATTTGTTTCAAGTATTCTTATTTAGCATGGTAAAGTTATTTAACATGGTTAAATAATAATCATACATTATTTTACCTACCAGTTTCCTACAAAAATCTATTTTCCCATATAACTTTCTCAATTCACTTACTCATATTACCAACACATCAACACAATTTTCAAAATATCTTTTATTTTTCCAAATCTCCATAAAAATAATATTATTTGTTTGTATTTTTTCCTATTTGATTTGGATATTTTATTTTCTTCGAGATTAAAGCCTAATAATGTAAGGGTTATAAAAAATCTCGATCCCCGAATTCTGACTGATTCCCTTCTAGTCTCAAAAAACCTTTCTGATCCTAACTTTGAGATTTTTTCCCATCTTGAATCCGTTCTGCTCGTGATTGAGACTTGTTTTTTAAATGGACTGGGATTTTCATCTAGCCCGATCCTATCCCGAAAGGTCAGTCCCATAAACCCATCATAGGGCCCTTCCCAAGATATTAAAAGATATACGTTAATTGAAATGAATGATATAAAATATTGTGTTTGAAAAATTGAAGGATTCATAAATTTTTTATATATGTACGATATAAAGTTTAATTGAGTAAAATGTGGTCATTTCGTCAGTCGCCATTAATATTTTTAACATGTTTGTTGACATGACACGTTATTTATACATGTGTCACGCCAGCAAGCATGTTAAAAATACTAATGTTGGCCGACAGAATGGCAACATGAAGACAAAGTGTAAACATTGATGATGAAATTAAGGTTTTTTGAATTATAATGGCCACCTTGAAACTTGTTATAAACTTAATGGCTTAATGTGTAATTTTCTCTGAAAAATATATGTACATTATAAGCAAATTTCTCTTTTGGTGTAGTAAAAAAATAGTGAATTCGATTTTATTAGTAGCATTAATAAAATGATTAATTTGTTAGCGTACAATTAAAATAGTTAAAAAGTTTAAATAGTTAACGTGTAGCTTCACAATGATTTAATTATTCTTATATTCTTTATACAACTTTTCCAATAACTTTACCCACTTCAATACATACCAAATAAGGTAATATCACTTTTCTACTAACTTTTTAACTTAACCTTATGTTACCAAATATGGTTATCTTAAAATCTTATCATCTAACTTTATCATTTAACTTACTCATTAACTTAACTTTCCTAGTATTTTTATTTAATCCGTACCAAACGCCCCCTATAAAATAACTTTTATGTTGTATTAGCACTTTAGATATATCTCAAATCATTTGTCACGAACATTTTTTAAAATATGCATGCTTTGATTATCCAATGGACATTTATTGGAACAAGATCACCACATTACATATAAATCATTTATTCTTTATATCCTTCATCTTCAAGCTTAATATGTACGTCAAGAATTTGTAATCTTATACAACTTGATTATAAATATTAGTACACAAAATATGTTGTTTTTATCAGAATAGTCTTTATGACATCTATAGTTAACACTAGTTTGACGTGTCTGTTCTTTATTATTTTACAGTATAGTATTGTTTGTAATGTTAAATATGGTTTGAGCTTTTATACCATAATGTTATTTGATCCTTGTATAAGTCTATTTATTTTTAAATATATTTACCCTTTAGCAAAAAAAATGAGGATAAAAACTTCTGACCATAAATTTAGACATACAATGTCTCACAACTTGCTTTTCATAATTTTTAACTCAAAGTGATCTAATAATTAAAAAAACAATTAAGCTGATGAATACTACGGATGTGTATAAAAATAAGCAATAAAAGTGAATTTAAGCCTTATATTTTGATCAATTATAATGTCAAAAGTTATTCTTAATTTTCACCGGAGCATAAGTCTTATTAACAGATAAATGTCATATATAGATGTCCTTAACTAACTGTTTTAATTGCCCCAAATTATTTTGAGGGTCGTTTTTAAGGAAATAATAAAATATGAAGGATAAAAATGAAAAATTCATATTGAAAACCAGATAAAGATTTTTTGTTTAAATTCATCAAATATGTTTTTCCCGTCCTTTCCCTTTATATATTATAGTTTATTTGAAAAGTAAATTTACTGTTATGATAACTTGTGTACATGAGGGTTGACGATCTCAACGTTGACTAACCGTAAAGTACAACTCTTACGGCGTATCGGGAGTGTTTCCACCAAGGACGTACCATAAAGTGTCATCACTACCGAGGTGCACCCCATGGGGTGCGACCACTGAGGTGCACCCCTTGAGTCGTCGCCACTAAGGTACTCATGGGGGTCGTCCCCATGGCAGCACCATGGGGTGTTACCTCTATGGTAGCACCATTGATGTCACCCACATAGGGGTACCATGGAGGTGCATTGATCACTCTCTGTAATGCAACTTGTAGACACACCTTTACACTATCACAATGAGTCATCACATTACGAACCACCAAATCAAGTGGCAAAAACTTGGTGGACGTATGGTTGCCTGGGAACGTTCGAGAGGCTACGGACTGGTAGGATTAGGGGTGAGGCTACGTTGTACTAGGCGGGGGACATACCTCCTCGGTACGACCACTCTAGAAATTGAGGGTGTGCTACCCTCCCACCTTGGGGAGGGGTTTTGTTCGAGAGAACCTTTGTAGAGGAAGCATTGGGTGAACACCGTAGTCGCGCCTCACCGGCTAGGCGTGTTCTCCCTAGATCATGGTCATTACACAAAGACCCACATGCGGCACCCGATTGGCTCATGTGTAATCCTCCTCTTACTCACCTAAGCATGATCAGTCAGCTTAGGTGGCGTGATTTGATGGCGGGCTCGCAACTAATCAAAGGATTAGTTTCAATTTTCCCCCTCCTTTTGTTCACCTATAAAAGGAGGTCTCCTCCTTCATTTGAGGGGATGAGAAATTTAGAGAGAAAAGCTCCCACTTCTAGAGGTAGAAACTCCCACTTCTAGAGAGAGAACAAACATTTGTCACCACCCTTAAGTGTCTAGAATGCTCCCCCTTCACCTCCCGGCGTCCTCCCCAACGTTCTCAGGCGTTGTTCCGGTCACGAGCTAGGACTATACCACTCCTGCACCTCACCCACGTGACACCCTCGCATCTACATTTAGCGATTCCACTGGGGAGTGGTTTGTCACTATGGGCGGACGTGCAAAGGGAAGAACAGTTCTGTCGTGCATGGAGGGAGATCGACCCATACTCAACGACGAGCGTGGATAAGAAAAGGAGAATACTTCACGTGAGATGCAACCAAGCGCAGTTGCGCAGGTGCAAGTGCAAGCTGAAGCTATCTGGGAGCTCTAAGCTTCCAACGTTAAGATGAGGAGACTCATTGATACATTAAACTCATACATCAGTACCACCATATCACAACACCCAAAGGACATCATCCTCCCTGTCATTGGACCCAAACAATGTTGTCACCCAAGTCAAGCTTGCCTAACCCGCCACCTAAGAACAACCTTCCATCACACTTGTGCAAACACGCTCACGTTCGACCAAGTCAAGCTTGCCCAACCCGCCATCTAAGAGTATCCCTCCACCACACTTGCGCAGACACACTTCCGCTCGACCAATTCAAGCTCGCCCAACCCGCGAACAAGGATGCGACCGAGACTCCACAGCCCGCAGGGGGACACGGCCTAAGAAGCCCCATGCCCCCCTCACACATACGTGTCACGCAACTAAGCATCACACTCACACCAAGTGCCACCATCATGCCCAAGTGCACCACACACCTCCAATGCCGCCATCAAGGAGCTCCAATGCCGCCACCAAGCAGGCTCACACCCACGCTCACTCCCTTACTCTCTCCCGCGCGCGAAGGCCCTATCCCACATCTACCATGCCGCCTCCAAGCAGGTTCACGTCCGGTCTCACTCCCACGCTCACTCCCGCGAGCGAAGGCTCTATTCCGCATTTCTCATGCAGCCACCGAGCAAGACCATGCCGTACCAAGTAAGCCCACGCCTGCACTCACTCCCGCACTCGAAGCCTTATCCTGCATTTACCAGGTTGCTGCCGCCTACTCTCACTCCAGCTCTCAATCCCGCGCGTGAAGGTTCTATCCTGCATCTTCTATGCCGCCACCAAGCAAGACCTTGCCGCCACAAAGTTAGCTCACGCATGCACTCACACCCGCGCTCGAAGCCTTGTCCTGCATCTACCATGCTGCCGCCAAGCAGGCTCACGCCCGCTCTCACTCCCGCGCGCGAAGGCCCTATCCCGCATCTCCGATGCCGCCACCAAGCAAGACCTTGCCGCCACAAAGTAAGCTCACCCCTGCACTCACTCCCACGCTCGAAGGCCTTATCCCGCATCTACCATGCCGACGCCAAGCAGGCTCATGCCCGCTCTCACTCCTGCGCTCACTCCCGCGTGCGAAGGCCCCATCCTGCATCTCTCATGCTGCCACCAAGCAAGACCATGCCGCCACCAAGTAAGCTCACGCATGCACTCACTCTTACACTCGAAGGCCTTATCCCGCATCTACCATGTTGCAGCCAAGCAGGCTCACGCCTACTCTCACTCCCTCGCTCACTCCCGCGCGCGAATGCCGTATCCCGCATCTCCCATACCGCCACCAAGTAAGTTCACACCTGCACTCACTCCCGAGCTCGAAGGTTATATCCCACATCTACCATGCCGCCACCAAGCAGGCTCACACCCACTCTCACTCCTGCGGGCGAATGTCCTATCCTCATCTCCCATGCCGCCACCAAGCATGACAATGCTGCTACCAAGCAGGCTCACGCCCGCCCTCACTCCCACGCTCACTTCCGTGTGCGAAGGCCCTATCCTGCATCTCCCATCCCGCTACTAACCCAAACTATGCTGCCACCAAGCAGGCTCACACCCGCACTCACTCCCGCGCTCACTCCCATGAATGAAGGCCCCCCATCCCGTGGATGCCAACCAGCCACCATGGCTCCATGACCCACGAGAGCAACAACCCGCACCCACACCATAGGCACGCAACTAACCTCCATATGATCAGTGCGTAACTGAGCACCTCCATCATGGGTGCATAACTGACTACCTCCACCATGGGCACGTAACCAGCCTCCATCACGGGAGCACAACCAACCCCCACCATAGACATGATAATGACCTCGCTCATGGCATCCAACCATCCTCCGTTGTAGGGTTTCAACGACAAACGTTCACCCATAACCATGTTAACCCGAAAGTTCATACCAACATTCAGACCCTCGCACAAACTAATGTTACACCAACACCTCCATCATTTACTACAATGGATCAAGCTAACTTCACCCCATGCGCATACAACGTCCTTGGTTGAACTGGTTATTTCATTACCCATGAAAGTTATCCAAAAGGTTCTCCAAAAGGAGAGAGTAAGAGCATCGTTGAATGAGTTCGTTGTCGACTTCAAACCGCCATACTCGGCCGCCAAAGCTTTGAGACCATACCCCGCGGACTAGTTTCCCCCAAAGTTTTGAAAGTATAATGGCAGAAATGGGTGTGTCAAGAAACACATGATGCATTTCATTGATGACATACAACCCTATGGTTACAATGAGTTCATACATTTAATGGGATTTTCCATATCCTTGACGGAGCGAGCTTTGACGTCTTTAATTGACAACACCCGTTATAAAGGTCACGCTTCGTCAAACGCATAGGTTCCAACGCCTTCACTTGAGAACACCCATGATAGACGTTATGCTTGGTGAGACGCATAGGCTTTCACGCCTCTACTTGAGTACACCCATGATAGACATCATGCTTGGTGAGATGCATAGGCTTTCACTCCTCTACTTGAGAACACCCATGACAGATGTCATGCTTAGTGAGATGCATAGGCTTTCACGTTCCTACTTGAGAACACCCATGATAGACGTCATGCTTGGTGAGATACATAGGCTTTCACGCCTTTACTTGAGAACACCCATGATAGACGTCATGTTGGATGAGTTGCATAGGCTTTCACGCATCTACTTGAGAACACCCATGATAGACTTCATGCTTGGTGAGATGCATAGGCTTTTACGCCTCTACTTGAGAACACCCATGATAGACGTCATGCTTGGTGAGATGCATAGGCTTTCACGCCTCTACTTGAGAACACCCGTGATAGACGTCGTGCTTGGTGAGATGCATAGACTTTCACGCCTCTACTAGAGAACACCCATGATAAACGTCATGTTTGGTGTCGCATAGGATTTCACGCCTCTACTTGAGTACACCCATGATAGACATCATGCTAGGTGAGATGCACAGGTTTTCACGCCTCTACTTGAGAACATCCATAATAGACGAAGTTCTCGGTGAGATGTATAGGTTTTCACGCCTCTACTTGAGAACATCCATAATAGACGACGTTCTCGGTGAGTTGCATACACGCACTCCTCGGTGAGATGCATACACGCACTCCTCGACGGAGGCTTTCACTCACTACTCGGTAGAGGCATACACGCGCTCCTCGATGTAGGCTTTAACGCACTCCTTGGCGGAGGCTCCTGCACACTCCTTTGTGGATGTTCCCACACACTACCTGACGAAGGCTCCCATACACTCCCTGGCGGATGCTCCCATGCTCTCCATGGCTGATGCTCCCACGAACTCACTGGTGGTTGCTCTTGAGCACTCTTTTGCGGATGCTCCCGCGCACTCCATTGCGGATACTCCGGTGCACTCCCTTGAGGATACTCTCACGCACTCCTTGGCGGATTCTCCCACGCACTTCGTTGTGGATGCTCATGCGCACCCCTGGCGGATGCTCCCGCGCATTCAAGGCAGATGCTCTCGTGCATTCAAAGCAGATGCTCTCGCACACTCCTTGGAAGCAAAATCTTCCATGTATTTTGCTAAGGGGAGAAGCATGTTAAGTACCTTATAACAGAGGCATGTTCCACTGAGGAATGTTTGACGGAGGAAAAATTCTCAAAAAAAAAAAGTTTTAAGTACAAGAGTGAGTAACTCACTCACCTAAAGAGAGAAGTCCAAATTAGAAAGAGCTTGACTCCTACATTCACACAACCATCGTCCGTGAAAGCAAGTCTTTTTTATAGAGGGAAAGGAGTGGGGACTCCAAAAACAAAATTTACAAAACTGATGTCCGCCACTGAATCTCAGTTGGGGCGTTGGCCAAGCATGCATGGATGCTGCCACTGTACCTGGGTGGCGGCATTGGCCAAGCAAACTTGGATGCCGCCACTGACCCTCAATGGCGGCATGCTGGCCAAGGCCCATCCTGGGGACCATGCTTCCAGTCGATCACGCTCGAGCTTATTACTTCATGTCGCAACTCGACTCAATTTTTTTTCTTCTTTTCAGAAGAAGGAGAATGGAGTGGGGGACTCCAAAAACAATTCCAAAAAAATTGAATTTTTTTTCAAAATTTGCACCACAAAACTTTATCTTATAAATTTGAGCTCATGCAACATGGAAATGCCTACACCACGCAAAGGAGACACATTGGGTGTGGCGGATCGACGCACCCCACATTCACCACGTAACAGCACGATCAAGTAATCAGGGACTTGATGATACGACTAATTGCCACATTGAAGAAATTGTGTGCAAGTACGATTACTCCGCATCCTGCTTGCACATGGGACTAAATGTACATGAGGGTTAGCGACCTCAACGTTGACTACCCGCAAAGTGCAACTCTTACGGCGTATCCGGTGTGTCTCTACCAAGGACGTACCATGGAGTGCCACCGCTGAGGTGCACCCCTTGAGGTGCCGCCACTAAGGTACCCATAGGGGTCGTCCCCATGGCAGCACCATGAGGTGTCACCCCTATGGTAGCACCATTGATGTCACTCTCATGGGTGTACCATGGAGGTGCATTGATCACTCTTTGTAATGCAACTTGTAGACATTCAACTATACTATCACAACGAGTCATCACATTACAAACCACCAAGTCAAGTGACAAAGACTTGGGTGGACGTGTAGTTGCCTGGGAACGTTCAGGAGGCTATGGACTGGCAGGATTAGGAGTGAGGTTACTTTGTACTAAGCGGGGGACATACCTCCTCGGTACGACCATTCTAGACATTGAGGGTGTGCTACCTTCCCACATTGGAGAGGGGTTTTGTTTGAGAGAGCCTTTGTAGAGAAGAAATTGGGTGAACACTGTCGTCGCGACTCACCGGCTAGGCGTGTTCTCCCTAGATCATGGTCATTACACAAAGACCTACATGGCACCACCCGATTGGCTCATGTGTAATCCTCCTCTTACTCACCTAACCATGATCAGTCAGCTTAGGTGGCGCGATTTGATTGGCGAGCTTACAACTAATTAAGGGATTAGTTACAATGCCCCTCCTTTTTGTTCACCTATAAAAGGATGACTCCTCCTTCATTTGAGGGGATGGAAAATTTAGAGAGAGAAGCTCTCACTTTAGAGAGAGAAGCCCACACTTCTAGAGTGAGAAACTCACACTTCTAGAGAGAGAACAAGCATTTGTCACTACCCTTGAGTGGCTAGAGTGCTCCCCCTCCACCTCCCAGCGTCCTCCCCGACGTTCTCAGGCGTTATTCCGGTCACGAGCTATTACTAGACCACTCCTGCACCTCACCCACGTGACACCCTCGCATCTACAACTTATTTAAAATATAGTTTCCAAAATCTTTTCAAATTAGATTATATATTTAAAAAACTTGTTTTTTGGTATCCTTAATTTTGAAACTGGAAAACGTAATTAACTTAGCAACCAAACACGGCCTAATATTCCAAACTTTTGAGAAAAAATTTCATAGTAGTTCCCACGACATGCTTTGTAAGTGATAATCTCTAACTAAACGTAGTACAAGAAAAGTTGAAAAAAATACTAATTAAACAACCGAACTGTGTTAATATATAATTAAGCAGCAGAAGTGAATCTGAGTCTTAAAATTGATCACTTACAGTATAACTTTTGGGATTTCTAACTTTTAATTGGAGAGTAAGTGTTTTTCACCAGTAAATATCATATAGTAATGTACTAAGCTTACTGTTTTCAATTATTTAAATTTAGTTTGAGGGTCATTTAGGAAATATAAAAAAGGACAAAATTAGAAGAAGTATTAGTGTCATTCAATATTATAAAATAAATTTTTGAATTATATCTAAATTATTTGGAAAAACCGTTCAAACATGCTTCTCCTCATCCTTCATTCGATATAATATTGATTTACTGAATTGGGAAATATTTGTGAATCAAGTACTTTAAAACTATTTTTATTTGCTATCTAATTTTATAATAAAATTTTAGAATTTTAGAAAATTAAAAACAATTTTATAGATTTTAAGCATGTGTATGTGTATATGATAACTTATGGATCGGAGATATTATGTGCTTCGTTTAAAAACGTTCGACTGGAAGACAATGTTGGCGTGTGGCCCACTTTTTAGGTTTGTGAGATATGGTCCATGGTGTGTTTATCCTGACGCATATTGACAACATGCAGTGAGTGAATCTGACTGGCCTTAGTAAAAAGTATGACTTTTTTTTATAAAGGCCATATATATTAAGAGACAAACAAAGAACATCCTACAAGGGCATATATCAGGAAAGCACCAACACTTTATGTAAGGGTGTTCATAGTTTGCTTCCTAAGTTTTTTGACAAAAAATCGAACCAAATAGAACTGTTCATGCTAATAATTGAGTTGAACTGAATTGTGAATTTCGGTTCGATTCGGTATTATTAATTAAAAAAATAAATAATTTTTAAATGACATTAAAATATAAAATTAAAGTTCTTTTTCGGTTCGGTTTGATTTTATAAGGAATTATATATAAAAAATAAAAAATAATATAAATTTAATGTTTCGATTCAGTTCGAATCGAAACCACCAAAATTTCGAACCAAACCAAAACTTCGGCTTCTCTCATTTTCCCGAACCAAACACATATAAAGAACCGACCGAACCGATCATTTTCAGTTCAGTTCGGTTCAGTCGGTTCGTGGCAATTTTGAACACCCCTAACCTCAAGGAGGATTACCAAGTAAGTGGGGAGAGAGGTTCCAACTTACAACAAGCCATCCATTGGTGGGGGCAATCAAGGAAGAAATGTTGGTTCTATAATCTATCTGTAAGAGAATTGATAATAGCCTTAACAATACTAGCCTTATCCCTAAGCCTCCCCTAAAAAGTCCTAGCATTCCTCTCACCCCTAGTATTATAAATGAAGGTGTTAAATGCTAGCTTAACAATAAGACTCCTAAAGTCATTTTTCCTAGTGTTTGTAGCTTGCCACTCAAGCATTTGATCCCAGTAAATACAGGGCTTAATGTACAGTTTCCTCTTTTTCTTGCATTTATGTTGATTTTCCTATTGTCACTTTAGATCACAAGATTGAGTGATAGTTGCCTAAATACAACTAGAAAAAGAATAGTAAAAAAACAGGTGATCTCTACTCTCAACATGATTACAATAAACAATACACTTAGGATCAATAGTGATACGACAATTAAGCAGCTTGTCCTTGGTTGAGAGCCTATCACTGCAAGCAGGCCAGCCAATGAAATTATGCTTTGAGATATTACAATGATACCAAATAAACCCTTCCTAGATTGCCTTATTAGCATTTTGTGTAAGAACATAATAAGCAGAAGAGGTAGAGAACCTGCCATCAGGAGAAGGGTCCCATATCCACCTATCAGATGTAACTCTCAAAGGAGGAGGCATGTTGGTAGAGACCTCTTTGATGGAGACCATAGCAGAAGAGTTTGTTACAGGCCAATTCCAGTTGTCATCCCTAATAACCATACTCACATTGGTGTCCACACTCCAACCAGTGTCAAGGGTCAGACTCCTTCCAAACCTATTCTAAAGGACACTAAGCTTATGCTAAAGGTCTCCCCAAAAGGAAGTTTGCATGCCATCACCAATTCTAGCATAACAACAATCAATAAATCAATTACTGGCCTTGAGGAGCTTCCTCCACACCGAAGAGCAATCGTTAGGCACCCTAATAGTGAAGATAATGTCATTATTAATAAGGCGGGTGTAACACCACTTGCTCTATAAGGAGTAATTAGGGCTAGTGATAAGGTACCATAGGTGCTTTGCAATGGCAGCAGAGTTCCATGCAACAAGCACTTTAAGCCCCATACCACTACATTCTTTAGGCTGGCAGACATCCATCCTGTCAACTTTGAAGCTGGTATTCCTCATAGAAATGCCAGACCAAGGGTAATTTCTTTGAATGTTTTGAATGTCACTCAAGACCCTCTTTGGTAAAATAAACAGCCTAGCCCAAAAACTTGGATAGTCGTAAGTACAAACTCGATGAGTTGTAACCTACCAGTAAATGATAAATGCTTGGGCTCCCAGGCCTTAATCCTACAAGTAATCTTGTCAACTAACTTAGCATAGTCATTCTCATAAAATTTAGTGGACACTAAAGGCATACCAAGATACCTAATAGAAAGTTGTCCACTCTGGAAATTGAGAAGCTCAAGACACTCAAGCTGATGATGCTCAAAGACCCCAAAGAAGAACATCTGGCTTTTGGTAGGGTTAGGCATCAGACCTAACATTAGGTAAAAGAGATCTAGGCACTCCTTAATTAACCTAAGGGACTCAACCAATCAACCTTACAATTGGAGAAAATGATGAGGTCATCAGCAAAATAAAGATTGATAATGGGAGCTCTTTGCACCTCTAGTGGAACTGGAACTCAGGAAAAGCAGTAGCATGTTGAAGTAAAACTATGAGAGCTTCCATGACTATAACGAATATGTAAGGGGAGATGGGGTCCGCCTGCCTTAGCCCCCTAGCACCCTTGAAGTACCCACACATCTCACCATTAATGTTGATTGAGAATGAAGTAGAGAAGATACAAACCATGATCCATTTGTAGAAGAGGAGAGAGACCCCAATGTAGTCCATGACATGAGCAATAAATTGTCAGTCCACACAGTCATAGGCCTTCTTAAGATCCGCCTCAATAGCACATTTAGCACTATTGTTGCTCCTATAGTAGTTCCTTATAAGCTTCCGAGATAGAAAAATGTTGTTAGCAATCCTTCTACCAGGGATAAAGGTACTCTGATTGTAGCTAATCACATATGGAAGCACACTCTTCAACCTGTTTGCAAGGATCTTGGATATACTCTTGTAAATCATGTTACAACAAGAGATAGGTCTAAATTCATTCATAGACTGACGTTGATCAACCTTCGGCACAAGGGAGATAACAGTGTGGCTAATCAGTTCAAAAAAACATTATTGTTAAAGAAGTACAGTAAAACATTCAAAATATCCTTCTTCATAACAACCTAAGATTTCTTATAGAAACAAGAAGTAAAACTATCAGTACCAGGAGCTTTGGCATCATTGTAGGAGAGAAAATCCACACGAATCTCAAGTTTAATGACAGGGATACAAAGGCTGACATCTTGTACCTGGTTCAACTTCTTAGGGTAGGCTAACTGGAGAACTCTCCAATCAACATTGTGATAAGTGCTCTGGGTGCCTAGTAGCTTAGTATAATGTTGCACAATCATACTCTTAATCTCATCCCTATTGGTAACAGTGTTGACATTAGTATCCTCTAACTACACAATTCTAGTTACGTATGGTGTCCCTTGATAAGCTTATGGAAGTAGGCTGTGTTGTTATCCCCCAGGCTAACCCATTGGGCTTTAAAGTTTGGTATGAACAAACATTCCTCAGCTTCTCTCTTTAAGTGAGATCCTCTCTTTCTAGGAAATTTTTCTTGGTTCTCTTTCAGCTTTTTCCATAGATGATGATGGCGATGAGGAGGGAAGCCTACAAAGTAATTGTGTTGGTCTTGAATCCATTTCTCAGGGATTGTTCCCTGGTTTAGATGGTAGTATTGCTAAGGGTGACTACTTTACTAAGGGTGATGAAGTGCATGGAGAGAACTTGGACCCTTTGTCTTGGGAAGAGGGTCAAGAAGACCAAGCTAGTAGTGATAATCTCATTGCTATTAAAGAACTCTTACATAGTGGTTTAGAAGACTTCTCTATGGGCCAAAATGATGAAAGTGCTTTTGTTGAGATGGCTTTGGCTAGGGAACAGATTGTGAAGAATCTTAAAGCTATGTTAGAAGACCAACCTGATTACATTATTCATAATGTGATGGGAAATATGGAGATTTTTCTCTAGGAGGCTACAAAATTATGGACTGAAAAATGGGCTGAGAGCTTTAGAGCTTCACGCTCAACAAAGATGGTTGTTCACTCTCCCATGGAGGCTGATACACATGTGCCTGAGGTTGAAGATGATGTTGATATTTGTGTTGTTGATGGATATGTGGAGGTTGGCAAGGGTGAGGTCAGCGTTGAACAAAAGGACAAAAGTAACCTTTTGCCTAAAACGGCTACCATCACATTAGTTGGTGCGCTCGTTCCCTATTTGGATAAAGGTAATCCTAGTTACCTTGGTAACTTAATCCACCAACCCCCAACTAGTCCTAATAAAAAAAGGGGCTATAATAACCTCATTTGAGCTTGTAAACAGTGATTCTGGGGAGGAGCAACATGTTGTTGTTACCAAGCCTATAACCATCCCTTTGACAAATGACATAAGCGATGGAAATGAACAAGAAACTAATCCTTCTAAGTTCTCTTGGGCTGTGAAAGTCAAAGAGAGAAAACCCACCACTATGTCATTCTCCTTTGTTGAGCCTGTGTACAAAGGTAACGCTTCATAAGTGAAATTTTCTGCCGAAATCGTTGGTTACTTTATTGATAGAAGACCTCCATTCTCTATGGTCAATCACGCTGCTCGCATACTCTAGGGCAGCATAGGCTTGCAACAGGTCCTGGCTACTGATACTAGGTTGTTCTTTTTCAAGTTTGCTTCTGTTGAGCAAAGAGACTCCATTTTGGATGAAGGTCCTGAGCACCTTGTAGGAAGACCTGTGCTGGTGTAGGCCTGGCATGAAAACATAAATCTTACTAAAGAGGTTATGCAATCTATTCCTGTTTGGATTAAGTTTTGAGGAGTACCTTTAAAACTTTAGAATGGAAAGGGCCTTAGTAGAATAGTCAGTGTTGTTGGCACTCATTTGTTTGCTGATGTTATGACTAAAAACTACACCAGAGCGTCTTATGCTAGAGTTTATGTTGGAGTGGACATGTAATATGAAATTATTGAATCTGTTCAAGTTAACTTGCCTGATAGTAAAATAATTGAGGTAATGGTGTAATATCAAGGTCTTCGTAGAAGGTGTCCCGAGTGCCAAGTATTTAGGCATGATTGTTCCTCTCAATCTGCCAAAACTAAGTCCCACAAGAGACCTATTTCTAAACATCCTATTAAAGACGTCCCAAAATAGGAATGGGTTCCTGTGAGGAAACAACCTCATTTTCCACCCCAAGCCAATGTTCATGTAGGCGAAGAACCCCACTCTAGGCAGGACTTTGAACATGCTAACTTGGATCATGTGGATACAGTAATTGCCCATCATTCCTCAGTCACTCAAATTGTAGTCCAGAATGCCTTTGTTGCATTAGTTTGTAAGGATAATGCCATGGATCCTCAAGCAGATATTTATACTGAACCTCTTGAATCAGATGTAATATGTGATGTGCCACAGGATAAGCTTAGCCTCCCATGGCCCAAAACCCTCCCAAACACTTAAAAAAGATGGGCAGGAAGGCTAAGCTCAAGAACATTAATAATGTTGATTATAGGAGAAGCTCCAGGGTCAAATCCACCATCTCAGCCTCAAAATGATCAGTGTTGTTGCTTGGAATATCAGAGGGCTCAACCATCCTCTAAAGTACACTGAGGTACAAAAGTTCTGTAACAAGTTTAATTTGTGTTTTTGTGCCATCCTTGAGACTAGGACTAAGTAGAGAAAGTTTAATAGGCTGAGCAGATTTGTTTTTGGTAGATAGCCTTGTGTTGTCAATTATGATTTTGCTAATAATGGTTGAATCTTGTTATCTTGAAATCCTGTCATATTATCTGTGGCCATTCATTGTATGATTGATCAAACCATATCCTGTAAAGTTATTTTGATGGATAGCCAGGCCTCCTTCTTTGTTATTGTTGTGTATGGCTCTAATGATCCCAACTCCAGAAAGTTGCTTTGCAACTCTCTCAACAACCTCAACCCCATGCAAGGTCAATCTTGGGTTCTCTTAGCAGACTTTAATATTGTTAAGCACCCCTCAGAGTAGGCGGGGGCACCAAAACTTGGGATAAAGCACTACTGACTTTGTTTCCTCTACTGATAACCTTGAGGTTGAAGTTCAATTGGACCAACAAAAGAGATGGCCAAGTACCATTATGATAAGATTGAAAGAGTGATGGTCAATGAGGCTTGGATCGGGTTATATCCTAATTCCAATGCCCCTTTTTCCACCTTCTGGTATATCTAACCATTGTCCTGCCATTTTGAAGCTCAACCTGGATTTTTCCAAACCTCATACTCCCTTCAAATATTTTGATTTTTGGGCTGATAAAGAAGAATTCATTCCTTATGCTCAGTAGGCTTGAGATTCTAATGTGAATGGTTCTCATTTAGATAGAATAGCAGTAATGTTGGCAATAGTTTATCAATTTATTTTAAAAAATTGAATTATTATAGTTTATCTAAAATGAAAATGATATGCTTAAATCTATTTATGGATTGAAGCAAGCATCTAGATCTTGGAATCTTACTTTTGATGAGATTATTAAATCATATGGCTTCGAGCAAAATGTTGATGAAACTTGTGTTTATAAATACATTAAAGACAAGATAGTAGTTTTTTAGTTCTTTTATGTTGACGATATTATAGTCATTGGGAATGATGTAGAAACTTTGTCAAAGGTAAGAAGTAGTTAGCTGGAAAATTTCAAATTAAAGATTTGGGAGAGACGGGTTATGTTCTAGGCATGCAAATCTTAAGGGATAGAAAGAACAAACTCTTGGTAGTTTTTCATGCATCTTATATTGATAAAGTGTTGGAGAGATTCTTTATAGAGAATTCTATGAAAGGTCAACTACCGACTAGATAAAATTGTCCTCTCTTAGGAGCAATGTCCTAAGACACCTCAGGAGGAATATGATATGAGAAAAGTTCCTTATGCTTTAGCTGTTGGTAATCTCATGTATGACATGTTATGTACGAGACCAGACATTTGTTATTTGGTGGAGATTGTCAGTCGTTATCTATCAAATCCTGGTTTAGAACATTGGATTGCAGTAAAACACATTCTCAAGTATCTTAGGAGAACGAGAAACTATATGCTTGTTTATCCAGGTGGAGACCTGAACCCCACTGGATATGCTGATTCTGATTTTCAATCTGACAGGGACAATCGAAAGTCGACGTCTAGATAAGTATTCACCCTAGGTGGAGGAGCTGTAGTCTGGAGAAGTATTAAACAATTTAGTATTGTAGATTCCATTATGAAGCTGAATATATAACGACTGTGAAACAATGAAAGAAGTGGTATGGCTCAAAACGTTCTATATAAATCTGGAAGTAGTTCCCGATACGGGCAACCCACTGATCCTGTACTGTGACAACAGTGGGGCGGTAGCTAATTCCAAAGAACCAGGAGTCACAAGAGGGGCAAGCACATAGAGAGGAAAACTCATCTTGTAAGAGATATCGTGCATCGAAAGGATGTGCCCGTTATGAAGATAACGTCAGATCAGACCCGACTGATCCTTTTACCAAGACACTTCCTGCGAACTCATTTGAGGGTCATGTGCAAAACATGGGGTTGAGAGAGATGCCATGTTTGATGTAGGGCAAGTGGGAGATTGGTGGGCGTAGTGCACTCAAAGCATTTGTTTAGACATTTTAATATGAAATTTAATGCAATGATATTTTTCTTATAATTGTATTTTTAAATTATTATTGAATAATTTATGTAAATATCTGAAAGTTTTATATTCATTAATGAGACTATAATCTTGTATAAGTGTGATAGAATTAAGATCATACATGATGAATAAAACTGTCACCAACATATTAAACTGTGGAATCTTTAATACATAATTGCTAGTACGGTTCACTTAGCATTATAAATGCATGTGATCTAGATCTAGATCATTGAGGTGGATATACAACTTAGTGAATGTGCTTTATATAATAAGATTACATATGACATGACTTATGTGGATTAATATATTTATTAACTTTCCATCTATCATAAATATTTAATACACATCAATCTGATGATCATATGTAGTTCAGTATGAATCCCGAGTAATCATGAACTCCTATGAATGTCTACTAGATCTTTTGAATCACTCGTTAATGTTTGTTTGTAAAATAGGCTAGTGACTTTTGTTTTGGAGATTCAGTGATATGGATGACTGGGAACATGATCTTACAAGATTTGGAATCTAAGTTTTCCTAACGGATCATATGCTGGTTCCCTTAAGTTTTAATTCTAGAACTATATAGTTATTGAACTTAAATTTATAATAGTACTTAAGGATCAAGAGGTAATCAGAAGGGTAAAACTATAATTTTGACCAGCTTTAATTTACGATCCAATAATTGAAGGACATAACTACACGAGAATACTTTGAAAATACTTTATGTAATCTCTAAGAATGAAATTCCATATTTATAGTGGAGTAATAATGGAATTAATAAATAAGTTTATTTAATTAAAGAGTTTAATTAATAGTCTGATTTATTGGAGCTTAAGATTATGGGTTCATGGTCCCCAAGTCATCTTTGTACTACACAGTGTAGGGTGTGAATATTTCCGGACATGAGAAAAGGACTGACTTGCAAAAGAAATTATATTTCTGGGGTAAGTATATAATTATGAGATAATTATGTATGATTAATTAATTAATTGAATTACTTAATATAATTTTTGGATATTATCATTAAATAATATGTTAATCGATAAGTGAGATAAAATATTTAATTTATGAAATTAGATAATGTTTAATTGTGAGATAATAATTCAAATTTTAAATCAGCTAAATCTGTTGTTTGAACTAACAGATAAACTAGTTGATAGGGATGATCAGACAAATTATTTTTTGAATGAACTAATATCTAGATGTTTATCTCATAAATAATAAATTTGCAGAAATTGTCATATGCCATGTTGGACTGCCACATATCAGTCATTGATTTTGAATCATAGATTTCCATGTGGCATGTTGGACTATTGTGGTACTACAGTAGGACGTGTCACACTGTAGTGTCTCACGACACTATAGTGGTGCCGTGAAACTACAGTGTTGTGGGGCACTGACTCCTCACGACACACTGTATTGCCGTGTGGCACTCAGTGATTTACAATTATAGTAGGTCCCACTTCAATTGCACATTTGTAATTAATTATTATTTTATGTTAATCCCTAAAAAATATGATATGTCATTATCTAAAAAATATATTGATATTATTCTATTGGCTTCGGTGTACTAACAACACAATTACAATTAGGAGTGAAACTCTCTGAGATTAAGAGTTAATCAAAAAGCTCTGTGGAGAACTTCTAATTATTTTTTTATTAGAGTTTTGTCTCATAAATTAATCATTCTTGAAAATCTCTAGATCTCATGTGTTGAGTACATCTATAGATATAAAAGTGTTTTTGATATATTTTACGTGCCCACACACGTCCTAATGTGTTTAAGGATTGACTTGAAAGATCGTGGTGTGGATCTTGAACTCCATCTGTGGGATAACAAGATCGTTGTATTGCAAGGACGTCTGATTGACTACAAGAGGTATATTTTTATATACATGTATGTCTTTGATTTAATATATAAAAATATAATAGATCCGATCCATAAAAGTGTTTTTCAATTCATCTTTGGGATTTGCTATGATGAGATCGTTTATCATTTTATAAATTTTTTTTATAAACACTACCACGCCTTCCGCCGCGCTTCACCGCGAGTTCCAACAAAGAAGAGAGAGGGGGAAGGAGAGAGATCGAAGAGAAGAGAGGGGGAAGGAGAGAGATCAAAGAGAAGACATGGGGAAGGAAAGAGTTAGACAAGGGGGAATGAGGCTTTGCGTGTGAGAGGGGAGAGACGAGGGAGAAGGGCTAAGGAGGCACTAGGGTTTGTACTTAGTATATATGATTTATTTACTTATTTATATTTCAGTTTGATTTGGTTTGGTTCGGTTTGATTCAAAATCAAATGATTTTTTAACCTAGTAAAACTTGCGGTTCGACAAAAATGCACCAAACTAAACCGAGGTAATATATATAACCGACTGAACCGATCACTTTCAGTTCAGTTCGGTCGATTCAGGATACTTTTGAACACCCCTACTGCTGGCAGACGTTCAAAATAGGACAAAAAATTGTGCATTCTATGTAGTGTGTAGGTAAACTTAAAAATTCTGCTACCCATGTCAGATATGAACAGTCAATCACAGTTAACTGCTGGTTCTAAGCAATATGGAACATCTCCCTTGATTATATTTTTACCAATCTCATCTCTACACGTATGGTTCATTAAATGTTTAAAGAATTTTGACTTTGCATAATTAACCTCTTAATTTTTTTACCTATTTCCAAATGCTTGCCCGATTTGTTTTCCTTTTTAGGATTTTAGAATTAGAAGTAAGATCTCCTATTATATAGAGAAGAGATCTAATTCTCATTGGAATGAACTCTTGACCACGGCTTATAATTGTTAGTCCCTCCTCTTTTGATACATATGCTTAATAATATAAGTTTGAACTATTTATAGTTTGCTTTAATTACATACATATCTAATTTTAAATCCTAAACAGATGTTTTCTCTAGCTTCATTTTTTTTATAAATAAATTCATATAAAAAACATTGAAAACTTAAAATTGCCAAAAATGAAAGGCTAGTTTGCAAAAATGTTCAAAAATTACAAAAATAGTTAAAGTAACTAATTTAATTATGAAAATTACACATGAGTAATGTAATAAATTTATTAGGCCTGTATAATTTTCGTAATTAAATTAATTATCCTAGTCATTTTTGCAACTTTTTTTCTAACTATTTTTGTATATGGCATGCTTTTTTTTTTGTAATTTTCTGAAAAGACCAGGACCTTGTATCCTAATGATCATCACCTTAGGCTTTCAATCTCAAGGTTAACGGTTCAACCTCCAACTAATATAATTCCCCCTCCACTTGACAAAAAAATTATAAAAATTCTCAAAATATCATCACAGTTTGTGCTGTTTTTTTATTAAATTATACTCAAGCACTACACTTATTTATACCAGCTAGAATAATTCTGATAAAAAAAGTACCAGTTAGAATGAGCATGCAGATTAAAAAAATAAAATTAGGGCTAGGGGACCCTTGCGAATTTAAAAAAAAGGCTCGGACCTATAGGGTTTTATACTAAATATGACATTTTGCTTAAGAAAAATAATAATATTATTTCGTGCTAGATTTTGGTCTAACAAATATATTTTTGTTAGCGTTGTCTAGCATTCTCACGTTTATTTTATAAAATAAGTTTGTTGATGATAAAAATCAGTAGATCCACCAGAATATTCTACTCAAACTTGTATAGTATTCTCACGTTAAGATTAACATATACAGTCTAACGTGATATTTTTTCTAGACAGCGGTCTAGTACACACCGAATTCAATAGAGAAATTTTAAATTAAAAAGACAACCTAATTTTTTCCGTTTAAAAAGAATAAATTTCTTTAAAAAGAAAAAGAAAAAAGTTATAAAATCTTTTTTCCCTAGAGTTCTGTTCATAAAAATTCCTTAAAAGAAAAAAAAAACGAAGCTCAAATTAGGGAGAAAGAGTAATGGAAAGAACTACGCATAACCGGGTTGATTCAAGGTAATCATGTTCCGAGCCCTATGTTTCTGGACCCAATGAAACCAACCAGTCTGGGCCTGCACTTGTCTCCCCCATAATCTCTGGTCGAGTTCTAGCTCACCATCAAGTTCTTCTTCTCATTGAATCTCTGCACGAACTTCAATCCATGTTCATCTACCACCCCTCCCCCTGTAATCCCCACGTCGCTCACATTCTCAGCCAACACCACATACCATCTCCAATCTTCTCTTGGATAATCCTCCATCTTCGTCCCTACAATAGCTTCATTCCCTCTTGGATCACTAATACGACCCCCGATCTCAGCTGAATCGTGGCTGCCAAGTAGCTTCTTGGTGGGAAGGTGCGCAGCATTGTGAGGGAGTCGGACAACTGTCTATCATTGATTAGATTACGGCTGTGTCGTAGATGAGTCCATCGCTGACGGTTCTGAAGTCGGAGACAGAGATTATGGTGGATTGGTTTGAGAGTCGGATAGTTAACGGAGCGGTAATTGACATGGCGTGATATGATTGGGTGAGATGAAAGTGGAGAAGGAGGAGGAGATTGATGATGAATATGACTGACTGGCTTAGTTGGGTAGCCATTTGGCCCAAGAATTTTGCTTATAAGCACCAATATAGATAATGTAATTAACTAATTTAATTGTCACTCTCGAGATAATTAGATTAATATTCCTTGTGATAATAAAAATAAATTCATTTTCTTATGATTATAAAATTAATTCCCCACTCTTTTTTTTTCTCTATCAAATGCTCATATGAAAATTTCTGGGTAATTTATAAAACTACACCCTTTCCAAGGTAAGGAAAAATGTACCCCTTTATCAAATATCACAAAATTATACTCCTGACTCACTAAATCAAATCAACCACTTAGTGATCTTTTTCTTCAAAACCTTTCACATCAAGGGCTTCCAACAAAAGGATAACTATAGCTTACCATTGTCCGGAGAGGAGGTGGTACAAACTTCTTGATCCAAGGAGGGAAGCCCACGTTGCTCTTGCCCCGGCTGTTGCTCTCGTCGCTTCAACATATGCCCCATCATCAACTTCTCTGCTTCCAAGAGGTATTCTCGTTCCCTCTTTCTGTTCAATTCCCCGTAACGCGATTTCTAGTTCTTTCGAATCAACTAACACAGAATGAGAGGAAGAACAAGAACAAGATTTATTCCGGAGAGCGGCCACAAGCATCGAGATGACTGCGTAACACTATAATTGGTAACATTGAGAGGAACGTTCGCTCGAGGATGGACACATCCAGTTCCTCCCGAGCTCCTCACTTATCCTGCTCCTGGTACTGAAAATGAGGGTCCTTCGGTATCCTCAGTGACTCCTCCTCTTGTTCATTCTCCGCCAGCTATTCAACGGGAGTCTGTCCCCGCCACCACTTCCGGTTCACAAGAGGCTGCTGAGGGTTTTATTCCTTGGAGGTGGAGGCGTTACCCAAGTGCCCCTCCCATTCCTACATCAGTCAGCTTCCTGGACGTCGCCCGGTCTGCCCACATCGTTCTTCATGGTATTTAGTCTGATGTTGATACGGCAACAACCCGTAGTGTTAGCGTTGGTGATCTCATCAGTTCCTTGAGCCATGATCTGATGAAGGTAAGTTTCATTCTATTTCTGTTTACTGGTAAATCTATTTTGCCCTTTTATTTAAACTTTGTGCGTTTTCATTTATCTTCCCATTTTTAAGTGTAGGGGCTTCGTTGACGGTCTTCAGGATGAAATTAAACGCGAAAGAGGATCAAGGTTGAGCTACTGGAAGTTGTGGAGAAGCATGCTCAAGAAGCAGCTATTGCGAAGGTCGAAAACCTGATGCTTGCAGAGTCTCTAGATTCAACTAAGGAGTCTTTGATTGTGGCTGAGCAGGCTAAGGCTCATGTAGAAAAGAAGGAGAAGTAGACGAGAGGAATATCAAGCTCTATTCGACCAGGCTGAACAGATCATCTATAGCATAAGCTATAGAGATGGTTCAATGAAGGCCCCTCCGAAAAAGACTCTTTACGACACTCCTTTTGAGGCTTGGGATGAGATGAACGCATCTACAGAAGACGTTGTGTCCAAGACTCCCGAAGTCATCGTCAAAGCCACTGTTGCCAACCCGAATAAAGATGTGGTTGCCCACCCTACAAATGGTACTGCTGCCTAGACTGTAGCTACTGAAGACGAGACCATCATCATCCTTTAGATCTTCTTCTTTTGTATTTTTTACTTTCCTTTTCTGTATTTCTTTACCTTGTACTATTTTTTCTTTTCATTGTAATTTTCAATCATCATCAATGAAATGAAACTTGATTTTTGTCTTCTCAACTTTTGACTTCACCGTTGTCTTGTGCTTGGTGTATTTTTGCACTCATAGATTTCTATATCAAGATGGACTCTTTTTTGACTTCTGAATCCAATGATTTATTTGAGACTTAAGCTTTAACTCTTTTGAGAATGACGCTTGTTGAACACACATTCTCAATGACTTAAGCTTAATATAAGAGTTTTGATGGATAAAATGTCTTTACATATAATAGTACAACCTATAATTCTAACTATACATAATCGCGAGCTTAGTTTTTCGGCAATCAAAATATTATAGAGTTTAAAAAAATTTATGAAACTGAAAGGGGAAGCATTCAAGATGATGAATTTATTGATAAAATACCTTAGAGGAGAATTGTTAGCGAGATACAATGTATTACGCCAATGAGGAAGATCTGGTAAAACAATATTGAGAATAAAATATATTTTGTTGACAATGGACAAACTAAAGATATATGAGCATTATTTATATTACCTTAGAAAAGTGCAAAGAACTTTAGAGGGAAAAAAACATAGTCTGTAATGATGGTGTGTGCACAAAGATTTTGATGTTAAAAGGATTTGTATATAGTTGTGAGAAATGAAAAGACTTACATTGTTATTATTAATTGATAAAGAAAAAATGAATATATGGATATTTTTTCTTATAAATAAGGACACTTAATTATAATAAATAATGACACTTAATTAATTATTTTTATGGTAAATATAGTGCATAATAAAGGAGAATTATTAGTGTTCAAAAATTAAATCACTCTTATATTTTTATTAGTATCTATAACTTGTATTTCCTTTTCAAGAAATATAATATCTCTTATTAATAACCAAACACAAATTCTTTTCTAATAGGACAATGCATGGCCAAATATGAAAAGCTAGAACACCAACTTGATTTTTCTCTGCTCTTGTTTCTGCTCTCTTTAATTGAGAGGAAGGAAATGTTCAGTTGACAATTAACTCATAATTAATTTAACAATTAACTAATTGTCGTAGTACGTCAAATGGTATCTTTTAATATATATACATAATTTAAATATTGTAAACTTTGAAGATTTACATTGCTTTGTGATGTTTTTTTAATCTAATTAATACAAATATGTGTGTTAATTTTATTTGTCATAACGTTTGGGTGTATAAATGAATAATTAGACTTAGTAAACATTATCTGAATTAATATCTCATCAAAATAATTTTTTAATTTCTGTTTTATTGTTAATTCATCTATGAATTTAAATTTCATTACTTCACAATACCTAAAATTTTCATTGATGGAACCGAAAGGACAAATGATGCATTAACTACAATATTGATTGTTATATATTCATCATAATTAATATTTAAGTTTATCAATTTTTTATTTAATAAAATAGATTTTATAACTATCATGGTTAAGCATCAAGGTATTAATATCTATTTGAACACTTGATAAAAGTTGGTATGGATACATGGCACATTGTGAGGTGGTTATACCCAACTTTATATATTTACTAGTAAATTACCCCTGCTACACATGACTTTCTACTACTTTTTTATAATATTAATTTTATAGTTAATATACTTTCACTTATATTATTAAAATTAATTTCTGTAAGCGTTCATCAAATAATTTACTGATAATTGTTCATCGAATAATTTTAAATCAAGGTGTGAACTTTTAAAAGATACATGATAACTATTTTTGTACAACAATATTATTTTTTTTGGTTTATCGTATGTTATTCTCTGCACATGTTATAATTTAAAATAACTATTCATATGTGAGATTCAAATCACGCATCCGTTTTTTTATACATAAAACTTCTCCTAAAATTGATATAATTCAAGATTGGAATATAAGAAAATAGTAGACATTGTTGGATTAAATTATAATATTTAATAGCAAAGAGTGAAGTAAATAGTTGTTTAGTGACTTATTCTTGCAAGAAATTTCACCAAAGAATTAAACAATGAGATCACGCAAAAAAAAATAAAGATGAACAAAACGGGGGAACTTTAAAATGAGAAATACATATGAAATTAGCAATTACAATTTCAGAAAATTGTAATGTCTCAACCATTTCTCAACTCTTCCTATCCACATGTAGGTATTTCATTAAGCCCTGAAACAGGGCTTGACAGTGTCTTCCATATGAATTTGATAAGCTTATTCCTTAGACCCAATCGAATATACAATTTGCAATTGAGAGCTAGCTTATTAGAAAACCAACAATTTGATTATGCTCTTTTATCTATAGTAATTCATCTCCAATAAATTCACTTGAAATCTTTGAACTTTAATCCTCCAATCCTACATTCTTCACCTCGTTTCTCCCAAAATTGCATGAAACTGAACAAAAAAAACGTATTTGTCCCTCTTTGTTGCCTCATCTAGCTTCTATAAACCAAACTGTTTTCTTATGTAACATTTGCATTTATTTCTTTCAAAATTGTACGATCAGTTTTAATTATAAAGCAGAAAATGGACATAATTACTGACTTTGGCTTTAATACAACCAATGTTTTTTACCAATAAAAACGAAAGCGTTTTCCTTGTGCCCGTTATAGCACTTCACTTACCCCTTCTTATTATAATCAGTTGAAGACCTTCATTTACCTTCTTTACCTTCCTTATGATAGCACTTCATTTACCTTTCTTGGCTATGGTCATGAATTATATTTTTGGATTGCGGACCCTTCATATTATTTACCGGAAAATTCAATGTCCACTTTAAATTAATTCTCTCTAATTTTAGTTAATAAAATATAATTATTTTTAACTTAAATCTGATTTATCTATTAGAATCCAATATATAAAAATTATTAATCTAAAGAAGACACGTGGCAGATTTTAGGTATGGTTGTGTGGCTCAATAAGAGATATCCATATATATAAAATATGTATAAGATTTTTTATTGTCAAACTAAATAGATATAATTAACATACCACACCTAAAATTATCAATCAAATATTAAATTAATAAATACATCATGTACTCTATTAAAATACCTATTTATTGTAATTAAATAGCGGTTATATACATTTTTTATATCTAATATATTAATTAACATTAATTAGTCAATCTCATCTGTCACGATAGAATTAGAATACAATGACACATTGCACAATAAGAGATAGAGAACAATGACACATGATATTATAAGAAACTTTCATACTCAAATTTTTATTATCTTGATTTGATATATATATATATATATATATATATATATATATATAAAAGATATAAGATTATTGTCAATTATTATCTTGATTTGATAATTGAAAAGCCATTAACGTGTAATGGGGAAGAAGATAGATACTTGCAGAAAATTCCAATTTTTAAATTATGCTATGAAGTTTGCAAGTTGGGGGTGTAGCTCAAATGGTAGAGCGCTTGCTATGCATGCAAGAGGTACATAGATCAAATCCATCCAAGATTGGATGGGTTTCATGATTTGGAAGTCCGGAGATAATGAAGTCATTGACGGAACCTCAGTATTTACGTGTTCATCATGTGATTTTAGAATTTGATTATGAGATTGCTCTTCATCTTCTACGTTCAGATGATGTTCATATTCATCCTTTGGCCACCCTTATTCAAGATTGTCGAGATTTAATTCAACGTAGTTATTCGTGTTTTCTCTCGCCTTTAAGAGAGGTTAATTCATGTGTTGACTTTCTTATGAATTTTGGTGTTTGTTTAGGCATTCAAGTTTCAACTCTTAGCTCACCTTCTATTGATTTGGGTCTTCTTTTAAAAGTTGATATTGCTGGTGTCCCGTTCTTAGGACTTGAGCCCTATCTCCTGTTGCACAAAAAAATAGACATCGCGAATACATTTTTTCATTGTCAATTTTTTTTTTGTCAAAAACATTTTTTCATTGTCAATAAGAATCTAAATGATAGAATATATATTTAATTAAAGCTAATAGTTAGTGTGGGTGCATAAATCTGCATCACAACAAAGATTACAATGTTGATTTAACACTTTAATCAACAACGTCAATTAATTACCTAATAACAACAAAAATAGAACTTAGACTTTTTCTAATAGCAAATAAGTACATTGAAATACGAATAATTACCCGGAAATATACAAATCAACTAATATAAAAATGCTTAGTTATATCTTAAGAACGTAACATAACATCCTATCCTAAAATAGAAAAATATAGAGAAAATGTAATAATAAGAAAAAAAAAAGTAGTGAAGATTTATATGATGGTTGTAAAGGAAAAATCTATCTCTCTCTCCTTGTAAACTACTCATAATGTAAAGTGAAGAATGTAAAATGGGGATGTAAGAAGAGGAATTAATGCTCGAAATAGTGAGTATTATTTTATGCCATTTGATCTATACATTAAAAGTATTTATTGGTCGTTTCCTAATCGTCATTTTATAGAATAGAATCTAAATCTAAACAGACTCTATCTTTATAGATAATATAACGTGGCCTTTAGAATAACGCTTTGACTATATTCAGATCTCTTTCTGTTACTCAAACTGCCACATCGCCTAAATCTCCTTAACCACCTTATTCCCTACTAGGTTCCAGGTGTCGTTTCCCTGTTCGTTAGTTGCTGTCTATTTAGTTATTTGATGCCAACTCATAAATCCATGTACAAATGCCCTTGTTTCCCTCCACGGGGTTTGAGTCCTTGGGAGCGGGCAGTTCAAAGTCTCACACTCAGAAGGAAATAAGGGCGCAAGTCCTTGGAGCGGGCAATTCATACGTCCCACTCTCAGAAGAAAAATGGGGCCATCAATGTTTTGTTCAATCTTAATATGAAGAAAAATGTTTGTCCTTTCAGATAACTGTAATGATTCAATTTGTTTTCCAAACCTGGAGTCCATATCAAACTTGTTAGATAATCATAACTTTACGTTTGACATTGATCCTACATCATTATTGAAGAGAAGAACGCCATCCACATTAAGACCTAATAATCTGAATGGGAACATACTGGCCCATTATAGTTTTTTGTCATTCTCTTACTTATTTTTCAAAAATAGATTATTTTCCTAAATGAGCATATCTCTATCATGTATCTCGACAGTGTGTTTAAAATTGGGCTACCTTTAAGCACTTCATTCAATAGAAATTGTACCATCCTTTTAAATTCGTTAGATTTCTGTCAATTTTTTTTTCTTTTAATTACATCATTTTGCTAAAAGACTCAATTATCCTTATGTTTAATTAAGTAATAAACTTCTTTTCGAATTTATTCTATTTTTCCTTTTTACATTTTTATATTTTGAAACATTAATGATTTGTCATTTTTGGTTGGAGAGGGGGGGAGGGAGAATGAAAGTTGGTTGAGATATATATGTAAATAATAATAATAATAATTATTTTTTTTATTTATATTATTTTAATGAGAGAGAGATTTTAGTTAGAAAAATGAGAGATTTTTATTTAAGAGAGAGAGAGAGTTTTAATTTGATATGAGAGAGTAAAATGATGAGAAAGAGATAAAAATAAAAGAAATCTGGATTGGAGAGCTTTGACCGAAGAGAGAGGGAGAGAGAGAGACCCTTTCCAATATGTGTCTATTTTATTTTGTTTATATTATTATGAGATACTTTCCCATTACAAATTGAATAATGCTAATACTTTTAATTAAATCATCGTATAAATAAAAAAATATTATAATTGTAATTTTATATTCATAATAGTGTATAATTAAGAGGTATTGACAATGTTATGGAGTGTAAATAATATTAATTATATGTTGTGTCTAATTTACCAAGTACGCTTGCAAAATATTAACTAACATACAATAAAATAATCTATTAGTATTTACATAAACAATGTTATGGAATATAAATAATATTAATTAAATGATGTGCCTAATTTATCAAGTACACCTGTAAATATTAACTAACATATATTTGTTTTCAATATGTATTTATTAACTAACATACAATAAATAATTTATTGTTGGATTACTTTGCTTTCTTTTTGTGAGAGAGATGGAGTAATTGATAAAGAGAGAGTGGTTGATAGAGTAAATATTAATTAAATATTTTAATTTGATTTAAATATTAAATATGAATATAATGTCTTTTTGGTGAGAGTGGGATTTAATTTGATTTGAGAAAGAATAAAGATATTTGGTTTGATAGAGAGAGTGAATAATAGAGATAGATAGAGAGAGATGAGACAGAGGAGTTAATATCTTTTATTTACTGAGAATAGTTAATTGAGAGTAAAGAGCTGAGAAGAGTTAATTGAGGAGAGAGAGGGAGAGAATGCTCATTTTTTTTTAATTAAAAAGAAGAGCTAGTTGACTTAGACATGAGGGAGGGAGGGAGTGAGCTGATTTTATCGATTAAAGAGAAGAGTTAATTGAAGGAGAGAGAGGAGAGAGGGAATATTATAAATATATATTATTTTATTATGAGAGAGTATGATTGATAATATAAGTAATAATTTATGATAATAGAGATTTTGTATTGATAAGGTAAGTAGTGATTCATGATGAGAGTGAGTGTGATTGATAATGTAAGTAAATATTTAGTTGAATAAAATATTTAAAATTTAAATTTATGGTGAGAGAGATATTTTAGTTTAATTTGAGAGAGAGATTGAAATGACAGAGAGATAGATTTTATGGAGAAAAAAATGGATTTGAGAGAGAGGAAAGAGGGAAATAATATAGTATAATATTACTAATAAATATTGTGAAGGGCATTTACGGTATATATATTACAAAAATCAGGGGTTTAATTACATATATTTGACAAAAATCTAACATTTTTTAAAACTTGATGAAAATCTAATCATACACTATAATATTGATAGTTTCCTAAAATCAATTCATTGAAAGAGGGTTGGACTTGGGTTGAACCAACCTGAGGTGCTTGGACTCTAAAATTTAAAGGAAAAGTACTCTGACACTCTCTATAATTTGCTTAAAAGATACATACTCTTTCTAATTTGAAAAATGGATCACACCTCCCTTAATGTTTAATTTTGGTGATACAAAAAATCCAAAATTTTTAAATTACATACTAACGACGTTAAATTGTCTTATAATACAAAACTACCACTACTTTTCCCAATTCTCAAAACAGAAATTGATTTTTTTTCTCACACTCCCTGTAATTTGCTTAAAAGAAATAGATACTCCTTCTAATTTGAAAAAAGATAAATAGGTCTAAACTTTTATAAATGTTTGTTTTTAGGATAAAATGATCAAAACACTCTTGATCGACCAAACTTATGACCCACACCCAACATTTGACCAGACCCAAGATAATAACCAGACTCAACGAAAAGACTAAAATTAAAGGCTAAATGCATCACGATTATTCAATTTAGAGAAAGTTCTAGACACCCAAACTGACTGGTCCAATGGTAACTCCGGTGTGGTTGGAAGCAATGACGATATAAGTAGTGAATATACAAAGGGATGAGTTGCTAAAACAAGAACATATTATTATGGGGGTGTAGATAAGGTGTTTAATTTAGCAAACAAACGGAATGATATAGTGAGTTTATTAGAGAAAGAGTTTAGGGAGAAGATGAAAGTTTTAAGGAAGATGAAAGATAAAAATTTAGTCTCTCTTAAGGCTTATTATTATAGCAGGGATGAAAATCTTTTGATTTTTTTATTACATGTCCGTGGGAGTTTTATGCTAAAACACCATTGAAAATCTTTTGATTTTTTTATTACATGTCCGTGGAAAATCTTTTGAAGAAGAGCATATAACTAAAAGGTGTGTCCTTGTATTTTAAGCAAACTGTAGGGTGATCAATGTACTTTTTCTAAAACTAAACTTGAACTTGTATCATTCTGATTCTTATTAGATGCTTTAAACCTGCTTTTGCCACGAGTCCTAAACACCCTTTCTTCTTCCTCCTGCCCAGACAACTTGCTCTAGTTAGTAACTCTCCCCTCCATGGCCGAGGGTGTAGCCTCATTCCCTGGAACCATTGCCTTCCGTAATTTAGCTCTAAACTCTAGGTTGTCGAAGAAGAAGAAGAAGAAGAAGAAGAAGAAGAAGAAGAAGAAGAAGAAGAAGAAGTAGAAGAAGTAGAAGTAGAAAGAAGAAGAAGAAGAAGGATTAAAAGAAGAAGGAGTAAAAGAAGAAGGAGAAAGAAGAATGAGAAGAAGAAGAAGAGAAAGAGAAGAAGAAGAAGAGAAGGAATTGAAGGAGAAGAAGAGAAGGAATTGAAGGAAGATGAAAAAAAGAAGAAGAGATAAAAGAAGAAGAACAAAAAGAAAAAGAGAATAAAGAAGAGGAGGAAAAACAAGATGACACCGACGAAGCTGTGGCCTCTATAATATCTTACATGATGGAATCTGAGCAGACCATAGAAGGGTTAGTAGATTCTCCTGATGTTATGGTGGTCATGCTTGAAATGGGTAAGCAATAACCAAATAGATCTTGGGTCATGCCTTCACCTACTCGGGTAACACAAATACAAGAAAGGAAGAAAAGGAGAACACAGAAAAATGAGGATAAAGTCGCTGCAAACACTAACTTTTAAACCATTCGAGCCATTTAACGACGTGTCTGTGGAGGATTCAGCGAGGTTTGGGGCCTAGTATAAGTGACCAAATGAAAAGTAACTTTGGTGACGATTTTCTTAGTCTATGTATTTAAATTACCATCATACAATTACTAATGTTGATATGTATTTACGTTGTAAGGGAATGAGAAAATAGATGTAGTATTTTGTGTCAGTAATCTAACCTTGTTTCGTAAATTAATCACCCCTCTAGAATGGCTTCAGCCTGATATAAGAAGTTATATAAAATCTTTTTTAGTGTGGTATCTTGAATATATATATATATATTAATTACTGACAATATATTTTATTCCATGTATATTACTTAAGCCATGAAAACTGACCCACTTCATTTAAATGATTAATTTATTTATGATAAATAATTAATTTTAATTATTTACGCAAGAGAGTACATTGACCTCACATCTCCCGCAGCCATAAAGATAGACGAAACAAGGGAGAAAGCTCGAACAATGGATTCCTGAAGATAAATATGATCCACAATCATCAATCTTAATTGTAACTGAAACCATTACCACCTTGCTGAATCCATGGATGTCAAAATTCCCGTCCGTTATTCTTTCCACTGGCCTTGCCAATGCTAGCGGCAGCAGCGCCGCCATCGTTATAAAATTACTACAACAATCTTATTTTGTAAATTTTCCTTCATTTTTAACTTGTTTTATGACCTATAAATATACTAAAAATTAATCAATTCCTAAAACACAATATTTGTGAAATAATAATGAAAAAAATATCACTTATACCCTCAAATATTCACAAATACTCATAATAAATCACTATTTAAAGTATACTTTTAGGCACTTATCAAGTATTGTATTGATATACACCTAATTTTGATAAAAATTTTGAGAAAGAATTGAGTATGATCCATTTATATCGTTATTTCATAATTTTTTCTTTTAAATTGAAATATTATTTTTAGTTTTTTTGTCAAAAATACTAAAAAGGTTAGTATATTTTGAAGTTAATATAAAATATATTTATATATTAAGTTTAATCTGCATAAATTGAATATTAGTTGTGGCTAAAAATAAAATATCACAGATGAAAATTAAAGAAGTATTTTTATTATATTTTTTGTGGTTATCGTATACTTCAATTTTTATTAAATATCTTATAAGTTTTTAATGCGTCTAGAATTATTTGTTATACATTACTATATTTAGCCTCAACATATTTAACTTTCGTCTTTAGGTTATGGGCTAAGGATTCATCAGTACAAAGTTTTTCTACTTTTTGCTAATGGGAGTTAAACTCTAGAAATCAGAAATATCAAATTCGGAGAACGCTTATATTGGATTATGATTGTCTCGCGTTGGGTTCTAATTGTAGACATGACAGTTCCGTAATTTAGGGTGGTCCAATCAAATTTGAACAGTCTAAATCACGTGAAACATTACTTGAGGAAAAGTAAAAAATAAAAAATAATTTTTTATTTTTTAATATTTTGATCCCAGTCGTCTAGATCTCTTTGGACGGCTGGGATTGAACTTCTTATTTATAGTTGGACACCAACTATAGAGAATCCTCATGTGCTTATATTACTAGAAATATCAACACAATATCATATTTGTAAATCAAAAACAAAAATCAATAGTTATTCATCTTGACCAACTCGTTTGGTTTGTTAGCGGTGGCCTAAGAAGCACCGATCCTTCTATTTGTGCAGAGTGTCAATGTCGGACACCGACACGCTTTGGACATGCTTTGACACGTGTCTAATACGTCAAAATCGTGTCTAAATTTTTATTTTTATTTTCTTATTTTTGGACACGTGTTGAACACGCCAAGTCATGATCCCGACACATGTCAGATACTCCAAGATACGTTCCCGACACTTGTCGACACCTTTTAGACACATTTTTTTTATTTTTTTTAAATATTAAAATATAAAGGGTGTAAAATAAAATGAATGATATTTTAACTTGTGAATAAAAAAAATGATAGAAATAGAGAATAAAGAAAGTTTTGTTTTAAAATGTATTGTATAAAATCAAATTTTTATTGCCGAAACCATTAAACTTTAAATTTCTTAAAACTGAAACTCATTCGATTAATCAGTGAGAACTCCAACTAGTAAATTGTTTTAATTTATCTTCATGATATGAACGATACTCTAATTAGTTTTTTATCCAAATGTATGCTTTCATATTCATAAATAGCGTGCGCGCACGCGCACACACATATATCATTATATATATATAAAACGTATCATCGTATCCTACTTTTTTTAAAAATGACATGTTAACATGTCGGTATCATGTCGTATCCGTGTCACATGTCAGTATCTGTGCTTCTTAGGCGGTGACTATCTCTGGTCTCTACTCCTACGCCTTGGCGTAGTAATGACAAAGTAGCCAAGAAGGCAAGTACCGTTCATGGGGCTACTTTCACAGCCCTATGCTTTATGGTGCCCAAGTGAAAGGTTTTCTCCCCCAACTCAAACTCTAATAGTGAAAGCTTGACTATTGATTTTCCTTTATGTTCATTTTAGATAAATGAGATTACATGTGATGATGTACTTCAGTTGATTTTTTTAAATTTTGCATTCATGCCTGGGATTATGATGTTAATATAATGATATTCAAACATAATCTGTCTCAGTGTTTTCTCCAGTTACATAAGCTCTCCTGTGTTATCAACTTAGTTTTGGGGCTTTACAAATTCACCCACTATTTTTAACTTCTCTCGTTAGTGTCTGGATTTCAATTATCATATTTTGTAATGAAGTTGTACGGTTGTGGTCCATTTTTACAAGTTCTATTCTCATAGACTGGAGAGACTGCATTATGGACTTGCTGGTTTTATAGGCGAAGTCATTTGTACATTGATGTTGAATTTCTTATGCATTTTAGAACCTTTAACGTGCATTTTCTGCCCTTCAGTGCATTTAATCCATAAAATGATGGGCTTGAAATCAAGCCTAACTAAACATGTTATATACCATAAATCATAAGATCAACATGTTTTTATGAAATTTCATCAAACCTTAGTCTTAGATACATATTTCATTTTGATTTTAATGAGAAAATGATTTGGAGCACTTGATTGCAGAAGACTTATCTGGTTCTATGGATAATTTAATGACAAAGTGTTGGATCAGATCTTTCAAATTGACACAAACCCTTGAGCTCTTCTCTAGGATTCTCTCTTGAAAGATTAAAGATAACGGTTCAAAGAAAACTGGGTTGCTTGTGTAATTTAGGGACCATAATCATTTTAAATAACTGAGCAGTTAATAACTATTAAGTTTGGAATCAAGCCTAACTAAACATGCTATGTACCATAAGCCATAAGATCGGCATGTTTTTTTGAAATTTCATCAAACTCTAATCTTGGATACAAATTCCATTTTGATTTCAATGAGAAAACCATTTGAGAACTTGATTGCAGAAATGGATAATTGAATGACAAAATGATGGATACGATATTCCAAATTGACTCAAGCCCTTGAGTTCTTCTCTAGGATTCTTTCTTGTAGGAATAGAGATAACGGTTAAAAAAACTGCTTACTTGTGTAATTTGGGGACCATACCATTTTTAAATAACTGAGCAACTAATAACTATTGATATTTCTAATTTAACCTTTCGACAAATTAAAATATCATTTCTTGTATCTACATATTAATTCCATAATAATTATACCCATAAACCTTAAAACCATAATTTCTCAAAAATAAAACAACACATTTAATTTTACATGTGACGCCACATGTTAAATTTTTTGTAACATATCTTCCATCATAATTAGAAATGGCCATAAAGACTAAAGTAGGACAAATTAAATAAGCATTTTCATTACTATATTTAAGTATACCATGTAGATACATTAATTATATTACTAGATTTTCTATATTACTTGAGCAGAAGGATAAGAAGCCTCCATGGCAATGCCGCAGAGTCCTTCCTCGGCATCGACGTCCCTTTTCATTCTTATGTAGCCATTCTCGCCCCAATCCATTCCCCATGAGTTCTTCACTAACCAATATTTAGTACCATCACTGCTTACTCCATACCCAACTGCAGTGACACCATGGTCAAGTTGAGTTCCGCAGTCTCCGGTGAAAATTCCACTGGAGTAGAGCTGGAAAGCGGACCCACTAGCGTCAATGGCTACAGAGACGGGCTGGTGAGCGACTGCCTTACGTAAAGCAATCTCACTGTTAGCAGGAACATCTTCATAGCCAGTGATCTTAGCTGCATCTGAAGCATCCTTTTTAGAATTGCAATTTCCATCAGATCCTTGATATGGGTAATTTGATTCAGTCGTTAGGCCTTTGTTGTGAATTATAAATTCAAAGGCATCATCCATAAGACCACCTTCACAGCCTTGGTCTTCACCACTGGTGTCACAATCCACTAGCTCTTGTTCTGAAAGAGAAATCAGTTTTCCCGTGGTGAGTTGGGTTATCCCTTCTGTGGCTGCTACTGCAGAAAATGCCCAGCAACATCCTATATTCACCACATTGTAAGACAGCAAGGGTTAGAAAGTGCTACTTTTCGAAGTCGCTTTTCTGCTTTAAAACAAACTTTGATGTTAAGTTAACACTTATTCTGTCTGTGTTTTTCTTTTCTTTTCGAAATATTATGTTGCACTTGGAAGCACATATTGAAGCAGCACTCGAAATACTTCTTAAAAACACTTTCAATTATAAGAAAATATTATTGGTGTATCTAAGAGTGCTTTAAACTAAAATTCCCACTCAATAACTATCATCTTAAAAATAATTCCCAAAAGACCATCATGGGTTTTTAGGTACTATCATGGCGCTTGAAAGCTTTTTTAAGAAGCATATTTTCAAGTGTTTATAGAGAAAGCACCTCAAATTGCTTTATAACTCTATAAGCGGTTTGTTTTAGTTGAGACATTGTGAAAGTTTTGTAGTTCTTTTGGTGATTTTAAAAGAACTAGTTCTGAATGGTCTTATAGAAGCCGTTAATGTATTGAGTCTCTGATAGTGCAGCCATACCACATTGTCCCTGGTTCTTGATGGGGGTCACAGCTCCCTTCTTTCTCCAATCCATGCTTGATGGCACTGCAGTGACGTTCTCATACCTAAACGGTTTCTGAGATGACCTAGAATTTGAGGACCCTCTGTATCCATACGTGAGGAACGGAATTCCTCGCTAGTTTGGTCTGCAAATTCATTGATTCCAAGCTTGTAAGGCCGTTTTTCTCCGTTGTTAAAAGACTCAATGAACTCGACATTGTCCTTGAATATCTTGAATCGTTTTTCCCTCTCTGCACCGTCCTTATATATGCGTCCATAGCGAACTATCCATTGCTTGTGTTGCTCTAACAAGGAAGAAGTTTCATGCAATGTGCGACACTTAGCCTGTGAAGCCCATAGCCCCAGCACCAGAACTAGAATAGCAAGGAAAACCAGTTCTCTTTTAATTGTCAAAGACATTTTTCAATTGCAGAAGATGACAATTTTTCCTCAGCTTATGACTTTTGATAATCAAAAACTAAACTGTGAATGAGATACATAGTTTATGTTTGGTTATAAAGAGGAAATGCTTAAGTATGTCTAACAATATGCTAATTGCTTAAACAATCAATTTTATTAATTACGTACACGTTCTGCTTTGAATCTAATTGTGTTTTTATCTCATTAAGGTTTTTATTTTATTGTCATGAAATTCTGAAGACCTATAATGTGGTGCTAGAATAAACTATTATTTCAGCCACTTTTGTTTTAAATCATATGTCGTTTGTTACTATCCTCTTTTGCGTACCATGTGGTATGTTCTAATATATCAGTTAGACTTCAAATTTAACTTTAACAGCAGTCCTATTTGAGAAATGTGAGCTTTAATTTGTAGTACTCGTGGAGAGAGAAGCGTATTCATGATAATACATTGATTTGTAATTGTGCATTTCTATGTGTCATGTCTTGGTACATGGATTTTGCACTGTAGAATCGATATGACACCCTATTATAAAAAAATATTTTAAAAAAATAAGATTTTAAAACTTAAAAATCAAATTGCATGAAATAAATAATAATTACTATAAATAAACAAATCAAACAGTTATAATAAATGCATAATATTAAAGTATGAATATTAAACGTGTGAGAAATGAAGTACCGAAAGTAAATAACACGTAAATAAAAAATAGTAGGGAGGAGAGAGATTGGACACACAATATTTTTACGTGGTTCGGGAAAATCTTTCCCTACGTTCATGCTTCAAGTGTTTTTCCTTGAACATTTTTCTCAAACGATCTTCTTGACGGTGAAGACCAAACATTTACAAACACTATTGGCATATGGTGCCAATCATACATTGACAATGCAGCTCGGTCAGAATCTTAGAATCACTTACAGAATCACTCAGTCTCTCAATGAATAAATTATGTAACAGAAGCCTCGACAAAACCCTAACAATGCCAAAAGATGTTGAATCGAGCACGATTTCCAGTAATCGATGTTCAAAAACTTGTTGAATCATAAGATTACCAGGATTTAGGCAACAATTTCGTTGATTCGCAAGAATACCAAAAATTAGAAATAAAAGGAGAACGATTTTCTCATTAAAATATCAAAACTATCTAAACAACGAATAAGATGAATTTACACCGCTCTAAAAAAATTGAAAAAATTAGATGAGATGAAATGAAAAAACCCAAAATTACGACCGAAGCAACTTTCGGGACTCTAAAAGTGCTTAAGATAGTGTTTTTTGGACCCAAAAATGGGTTGCAACAATAAAACCTGATCGTATATCTAGATCTTTGAATAAGTTTCAATTTGATATTTTACGGGTCATGTGGTTTCACTCGAATCAAAAGTTATGCCCTCCGAAAGTTTACATGCGCGTGTCACGACCATTTGTTCCAAAAATTCTTAAGTTGCACCATCCACATCATTCTCCCCAGGGTAGAGAAAATTTGACCTCGAATTTATAGTAGCGTCATCATCTGAAGAGTCACCGTGAAAATGAATCAAACATTTAACAGTGAACACATCAGCAGTATGAATGTGGCTAGACAGGTTCAACCTATAGGCATTTGAATTGATCCTCTCTACAACCTTGACAGGTCCAATCTTCTTGTAAGACAACTTGTTGTATTCACCAACTGAAAAGCGATCCTTATTCAGGACTGCCCACACAAAATCTCTAACCTCAAACTCAACATGTCTGCATTTCTTATCAGCATTCTGTTTATACTATGCGTTTGCTAAACACAAAATGTCATGAACTGCCTTGTGAACATCTTTCAATCCAGTTATGAAATCCGATGCTTTGCCATGGACCTTCAACTTACTTGGTAAAACCATTAAATCAAGTGGTCCCTTCTAGTGGATCGACTAAACCATATAAAAAGGACTGAACCTTGTACTGCGATTGACTGCATGGTTATGAGCAAATTCTGCCTGACAGTTTTTTAGCCCAACTCTTGACATATTCACCAACCAAACAATGTAAAAGGTTGCTTATAGACCTATTGACAACCTCAGTCTGTCCATCTGTCTGAGGATGAAATGCAATACTAAAATTGAGCTATGTATTGACCATCTTCCACAAGTTGCGCCAGAAATGGCTAAGAAACTTGGTATCTCTATAAAAAACAATAGAATTAGGCAGACCATGTAGACGATATATCTCACAAAAAAAATAATTGTACCACATTAACAACATCATTAGTTTTCTTACAGTGAATAAAATGAACCATCTTAGAGAAGCGATCTACAACAACATAGATGGAATTATTACCTCTCTGCGTATGAGGCAGCCCTAAGACAAAATCCATACTAACATCCACCTAAGGCTGAGAAGGAACTAGCAAAGGCATGTATAACTCTGCATTAGTGGCATAACCCTTCGACACTCAGCAAAACTTGCACCTTTACACATATTTCTCTATCTCCTTGCGCATGTCGGGCCAAAAATACGATGACTTCACCAGTTGCAATGTTCTATCATTGCCAACGTGGCCCTCACCATGAAGTTCTCTAATAATCTTCAATTGCAAGCTACAATCTGGGATACAAAGTTGATTCCTCTTAAACAGAAACTCATCATGTAACAATAATTTTGTTTTCTTTCCAGTCTGCACATCTTGGACAACCACAGAGAAATAAAGATCAATATCAAGTAAATCACAAAAAGAGTCAAAACCAGTTACCACAATCTTTATAGTAACTAGCAAGCTACTCCTACGACTCAATGCATATGTGACTCGGTTGGTTATCCTGGCCTTGTGTTTGACCACAAAAGTGAAGTTTTCTAAACAAGCAAAAAATCTCGCATGTCTAGAGGACACCTTATCTTGTCTATTCAAGTGCTTCAAAGAGCCATGATCAGTATACAATATGAATTTCATGTGAAAAATGTAATGTCGCCAATGCTTTACCACATGTACTACTGCATAAAACTCAACGTCATATGTATTGTATCTGATTTTAGCGTCGGACAACTTCTCATTGAAATATGCCACCGATCTACAATTTTGACTCAATACTTCTCCAATACCAACCTTAGAAGCATCGATGTGTAACTCAAATGGTTGTGTAAAACCTGGAAACACTAAAATCAGTGAAGTGGTAAGGCATTCCTTAATCGATTGAAATGTTGATTTTGCCTCATCAGTCCATGTAAACTTACTCCCTTTCATGCAGTCAGTAATCGACGCCATAATACTACTTAAATGATGGATAAAACACCTATAAAAAGACGCAAGGCCATGAAAACTCCTAGCTTCAGTAATTGTTTTTTAGTCTTGGCCACTGTTTCACTACCTCAACCTTGGCCCCATCTAGCTGCAATCCATATCCAGAAACTACATACCCTAAAAGCAGCACACATGAGGTCATAAACACACAATCTTTACTGCATAAAACTATTATTCCTTGCGGAGAACAACTAAAACCTCTCTCACATACTGCAGATGTTCTTCAAAGTTAGTGTTATAAACCATAATACCATCGATATTTACTACCATGAATCTGCCAATAAAAGGCCTCAACAACTGATTCATCACGCACATAAATGTGCTAGGCGCATTTGACAACCCAAAGGGCATAAAAAACCACTCATACAACCCCTCACGAGTTTTAAAAGCTATTTTCCACTAATCCCCAGGCCTAACCCGAATCTAGTAATAACCACTCTTTAAATCAAGTTAACTAAATATAGTAGCTCACTAATCTGGTCTAAGAAATCATTCAAGAAGGGAATAGGAAACCGGTACCTGACAGTAATTTTGTTGATGACCCTACTATCCACACACATTCGCCAAGAACAATCTTTCTTGGGCTATCCATCTTTCTAGTACAACACATAGTCTCATACTCTCTCTGGTATGCCCCTTGCCTAACAACTCCTCGGCCAGTCTGCGCAACTCCTCGTGCTCACAAAGACTCATCCTGTAGTGTGGCCTATTAGGAAACATTGTATCGAGAACCAGATCTATGTGATGTTGTATATCACATAGTGGTGACAATCCATCTAGTAATTCATCTGGAAACACACTGGAAAATTCTACCAACAAAGAAGCCACCGCATCCGGAACTGTTACAGACTTTGTAGCCTCCTTTCGAAACAACACAAATATTGTCTCTGAATCCTGCAACTCCTAATGAAATTGAGCCAAAGATAATAAATTTGTACTAGTCCCTGTAGCTAGGGATTTATCCATTGGTTTATTGGGCACCAATACAATTAACCATGTGAAGGGTTAAAATAGTAAAAATTTACTAAGTGAACCCCTCAAGTAGTCATTGCTACGACTTGAACCTCTCAAGTAGTCAATTTTCCTCCTACGGTTAGTGAGCAAAAGACTATTTGAAGGGTTCAATTAATCATTTTTCACTACTTGAGCCCCTCAAGTAGTCAGTTTTCTTCTACGGTCAGTGAGCATGTGACTACTAGTAGGATTTAAGTAGTCATTTTTAATACTTAAACCCTTCAAGTAATCAAGTTTCCTTCTGTGATCAGTTATCCATGTGATCACTTGAAAGGTTCAAGTAGTGTGTTATGAATACTTGAACCCTCCAAGTGGTTAATTTTAAATTTTATTCTGCCAACAGTAAAGCATAGATAATTTCATCACTTGAAAGGTTTAGACATGGTTTATAACTACCTAAATGGGTGAAATAGTTGATTTTATTCTACAAGGAAGAAACTAGGTAATTACTTGAACCATATTATGTGTAACAAAAGAGAATACTAGGTACAAGAGTGGCTCTTATTGAAATAACCCTTGAAGAAAAAAAGAAGAAAAATGGGTTAGGTCTCGAAGTAGCAAACCGAGAACCTTTGTCGGGGGGGCCGGGAGAACCT
>QANY01008140.1:0-119772 GCA_003255025.1 Datisca glomerata
TGGTTAAATGTGTGAAAATGTCTATGTATGAAAATGATTAAGTGTGTGAAAAATAAACAAGTATACGAAAATAGACAAGTGTGTAGAAATGACTATATGTGTGAAAATGGTTAAGTGTGTGAAGATAATCAAGTAAATGAAAATGGACAAATGTGTGAAAATGAGCGAGCGTATGAAAATGACTATGTGCGTGAGAATAAGTAAATGTGTGAAAATGACTAAGTATATGAAAAATGTGTGAAAGTGTCCCAATACACTATAGATTTCACAGTGAAAAATTGCTAAGTGCATGTGGCTAAGTTGTATAAATGGCTAAGTGTATGTGAAAATACCTAAGTGCACGAAAATATGACTAATTGACAAAACAAATACATAAAAGTGGCAAAGAGTGAGAATATTTCACGTTAAAAATTACTAATTCGTAGTGGTGTTCACGACTATAATGGCAAAGGGTGATTTTGTATTTTGGTGTTCACCAAATTCTTAGTGGAGCACAAAAGGAATCTTGAGGGTTTTACCAAAATATTCCACATAAAAAACTAATAATTCTTGGAGGGGTTCACCGAAATTAACTTTGTATTTTGGTGTTCACCAATTTTGTAGTGGGATACAAAGAGAATCTGAAAGGCGTTTAGTGGTAAAAATAGGCTATTCGCCTATTAGGTATAGCGATTAGGTTGTACGTATTTGGTGAACCCCTTCAAGAATGATTATTTTGTACGTATTTGATGAACTCCACTATGTAATTTCTGAACCCTAGTACGTATTTGATAAACTCCTCTACGAATTATTAATTTATACATATTTAGTGAACTCCACTACGTAGTGGGGTACACAGGGAATCTTGAGGGGTCAAACTAGGTGATTAGGACCCAAACGCTACTTTGGTGATCTTAATCGCCTATTGGTCAGGCGAATCACCTATCATAACAACCGTGTGGGGACAACTGATAGTGTTTGGGCCCCAAATGCCATATATAACAGGCATTTGGGCCCCAAACACCATATATAACAGGCGTTTGGGCGCGATCATTAGGCGTTGGGCGTTTGGGCACGACTAACAGGCGTTTGGGCATCATCAGGCCCCAAACGCCATTAACGAATGACGAATCGCCAGTCCTGAATGGCGTATGGGGACTGCTGATAGTGTTTGGTCCCCAAATGCCATTGTAATAGACGTTTGGTCTGTGTCCTATCGACATGGGCGAAATGCTTTTGTGTGAAGCGTTTGGTTCTATTACTTCATATTATGCATAAAAAAACTTGGTTGAAAAAATTATTTATAGTTTGGGACCAATCAAATATTTGGATAGATTGACAGTTTGTAAGTGCGAGTCAAGCCATAACATAAGGGACGAAACTACTCTTCGTAGAATCCAATTGGATAGATTGACAATTTGTAAATGTTATCCTTAGAATCCAGTTTAATATTTTAACCAACGATTCCACATAACCTCCCCATAAATATTAGTTCACCCACAATATTAATTGTAAATTTATATCTATAATATGTCAAACGCCTGTCATGCAATGTCATGCAACTTTGAAAAATTTATATTCCAAAAATAAACTTAGAATCCAATCCAAACAAACTTAGAATATAAAAAAACTTAAATCCAAACATAAAATCCATCATATTTATATCCACAAAACGTTGATATCAACTTTGACAAAACATCATGGTGCAACTTTTCTCTTTTTCGAGAAAGCATCATGTGAATGCTTTATACGTCCTTCATGTTCTCATTTCGATTCAGTATCCTCATTGGTGTCGTCATCATGGTCGTCTTCATCATCATTAACTGAATCTTCACCATGGTCATCATCTTCATCAACTTCATCATCATCACTCCCATGCCTGCTTGCTTGAGTTTCATACATGTGCATGCGTCTTTGCAACTTCGCCTGCAAGTGTACACATTCAATATATTTTGATCTCAAACTAAAAAATAAATAGGGAAAGATCGTAAGTTTACAATTTCCTTATCATTTTTTTCATTGATGCTTTGGCCTTTATCATCGCCTTCATCATCGCCTCACGTGCGCTCAACATTTTCTTAAATAATAGCTTGTTGAGACCGTCAATCATGCGCATCATGCATGCTGTGCATGTCGTCGGCACCTGCATTATCTTAATTGCACGTTAATATGATATTGAATGACTAAATAATAAATATTAACATCATAACTCACATAATCGACTGCGGCAGATGGAAGACCCTGGACTGGAACATCATTTAGAATGTAGTGGGATCTGGGAGTTGTAACTGAATCTGCCACAACGGTAGTGGGATGTCAGATACTCTTATATCATCAATGGTCACTCTAGTCGACCCTGATGCTCCTGGTACTGCTGTGGCTGTTGCGGTTACTGGTGTTGCTGCCTATACATAGTAGATTACAAAATTACATTGTATAACAAGATGAGTAATCTCCTATATTTAAAAACCACTTAGAAACGTTTATCATCTACGAAGATGAAAATTTCCCACCATAGTTGTAAGATAACCACTTTTTCTGGAAATCATCATATGTATCTTCGTTATCGCCATCTACATCCTGGATAAAGTGTGTCGCTTTAAAACCTCCAAGACCACCAGACAGATCCTCTCTGGTGAATGGTTGATCACATAACATTGAATTTGGAGGTTTGTATAGGATGTACGACGCCTCGATTCCCATACTGTGCCATGAGACGTGCTCACCCAAGTACCATGCTCTTCCAGTAGGTCCTTGCAGCAAAAATCTCATGGTGGTAGGAGGTATACTGTCGATGCAATAGTCAGGCAAGTATGTACGTTCTCCCCAAGGGGGTCAATTGATCTACAAGTTCAAAAATAAATAGTTTGTCAGTAAAACAATATTCATACTCGGGGGGGGGGNGGGGGGGGGGATATAAGAATTCATATAATAAAACACATACCTCATTGGGCTTCACATGTCGAAGTTTAGCACAAAATTCTTTGAGGAATTGACCAACATCCCTTATTCCCGACTCAATGTCTATCCAACGTGTTATTCTCGGGAATGTGTCTGGACCACCCAATGGTCTGCTCAGTGCCAAACACAAAAAGTACTCATAAGCTCATACCTCTCATGCTCTCCAGAAATCCCATGTCCCTACACTTTTGCCTCAGCATATAGAGTCCATATTGCAATACAATACGGACAACGCTGAACCACCCCAATTATACACATGTATCTCATCTATTTTCTTTAGTCTAGGGAGGAAGTACAAATAAACTTTATTGCTCTTGTCGCAAAAAATTGTACTACCCAAGAGCACCAGCAGAAAGACCGTGGTTAAAATCTCCTCCTGCTTAGGATTAGTACACTTGTACCTAGAATAATGATCAAATATCCATTGATAACTAACTTTTTTCGTCCAACCTGCGACAATAGTTCACCAACTAGCTTTTGCAAAGCCTCATTGTTCTTGTAGAGTTCCAAGTCATAGTCTAGTTGACGACCGTCGACTTTCAGACCAGTTATCGTAAAAAAGTCCAATGGGGTCATTGTAATTTCACCCACTTCATCTATATGAAAGGTGTGGGTTGTATCCCATCATTTCTCGACCAGACTTTTCAATAAAACGCGATCCATTTGACCATTTTTCAATATACTTATAAAATACCTAAACCCGGAGGCATCGACATTCCTTCTCACATTTTCAGGAAGGCTACTGTACCATCGAGCTACTAGTGTAGTGTTCTCGAAACAACGAATACCAATATTATAGAACTCAGCCTAAGAAACTAAAATTTAAGTATGACTCAGTGAAAAATGTGTATGAAGAAAAATGTACTGTGATCCCTATTGTGACATTTCGTCGAACACTTTACGGGCAATAAAGATACACTATAATTTTTCATCCAAAACATATATCGCTACCAATAGTCATACATTTCTATAAGCATCACATAAAAAACACCCAGTTTTCAAAATGATTCAAGTATCATTTTGGTGTTTAACAATATAACACATAACAACCAAATTTTTTGTTAAAGAAACTTACATTTTATACTTGGATGAGATATAGAATTTTATTGAACATGTTATGGGCATTCATATAAATATAGTATAAACCTCAATATGGAATTTTATCAAACACCTTATAGACAATAAAAAAAATACACCATATAATTCATTATGACATTTCGTCGAACACTTTACATGCACTCATGAAAATACTATGATTTTCCATCCAAGACATATATTTCTACCAACAACAATACATTTCTATAATCATCGCATAAAAACACCCAATTTGTAGAACAAATCAAGTATATATTAGGTGTTTTAACAATATAACACATAAAATTCAAAATATTCAAAGAAAAACTTACATCTTGTTTACTTGGGTGAGACATATGCTCCGTTAGAGCAATATGAAGAATAGGGCTACTAAGATTTTGATTCATTGGATGAAATATTTTCACCCCATAACCGGTGGCATCGTACGACCCTTTCGAGATGCTCGAGCTCAAACTTGAACTTGGTTGCGTCGTTGGACTCAATGTTTCCTTTGTAACTTTATGTTCTCCTCTAGCCATTATTGGTGAAAAATACATTATTAGAAGGATATGGGGTTCGAGGTCGCGGGTTGGAGGGATTTGGCTTGGATTTGGTGCGGGGTTTTGACTTGTGTGTTGCAAGATATGTGTTCAATGTGAGATTGCGGGTTTGACTCGTGTGTTGCAATAGATTTGGTGAGGTTTTGATAGATTTCGGGCTATGAAGAGAGAGATGAAGATGAAGAAGGAGAATAAGGTTTGAATGAAGAGAAATGAAGTGTTGAGAGAGAGGGGGGAGGGCGGGCATTGATTTTTTAAGAATAAGGGGGAATGAGTTTTTTAATGTTGGGGTTAATTTTGATAATAAATAAAGTTAGATGTTAAAATTAATTTTATAGGGATCAATTAATTAAAATGAAAAAGGTTATTTTCTAAAATTATGAGGTTATTATTATAAAATAAAAGGTTAAATTTCAAATTTTAATATTTAATTTCAAACTTTTTAGCGGATATGCTCGATTTAACAGTAGAATCCGACCTTAAGTGTTATAAATGTTCATGAAACTGATAAATATGATTCACCGACCATCAGAACATCACGACATATAATAAAATTTGGTGAAAACTCGTCTCGTTCGATACTTGTCACAAAAGCACAACAATATTATCAATGACAACTTTTATCGAGTTAATGATTAAGTGTTCAATTGTTTTGGGAATACTTAATTAATCCAATCTAATTTCACATATTAAGTGAACATCATGAATGTTTGCATTGAAATAATGAAATTTTCTATTTTATCAATGATTTCCCGGTGTACCATAAATAATTACAAAAATTTCAATTAAAATGAAAAATGTGAAGAATGGCGATTAGAGCCATAAGAATGGTGATTAGAGACATATAAATGGTGATTAGGAGCAAAAAAGTGGCGATTGGGAGGGATACTGGCGATCGCCTATTTCAACATGGAGTTTGGAGACTGAAACTGGCGATTGACTTTGATAATGGCGATTGGCACCTTTAGGATGATGTTTAGAGGCTAAAAACAGGCGATTCACCTATTAGATATGTCGAATAGGTTTTAGGAGTTCACTAAATACGTAATAGTGTACAACAAATTCTTTAGGGTTCACCAAAATTTAAAAAAAAATTGTGAACCCCAGCACGTAATTGGTGAAACCTAATACGTCTTTGATGAACCCTTCCAAAAATTATTATTTGGTACGTATTTAGTGAACCTCACTACGTAATTGGTGAACCCCTCAAAGAATTATTCTTTTGTACGTAATTTGTGAACCCCACTACATAATTGATGAGCCCCACTACGTAATTGTTGAATCCCTCCAAGAATTATTCTTTTGTAAGTAATTGGTGAACCCCTCTAACAATTATTCTTTTGTACATATTTGGTGAATCTCACTACGTAATTGGTGAACTCCACTATGTAATTGGTGAACCTTTTCAAGAATTATTCTTTTATACGTAATTGACGAACCCCACTACGTAATTGGTGAACCCCACTACGTAATTGGTGAACCCCACTACGTAATTGGTGAACCTCACTACGTAACTGGTGAACCCACTACGTAATTGGTGAACATTTCCAAAAATTATTCCTTTATACGTAATTGGTGAACCCCACTACATAATTGTTGAACCCCACTACGTAATTGGTGAACCCCACTACTTAATTGGTGAACCCCACTACGTAATTGATGAACCTTAATATATAATTGATGAACCACACTACGTAATTATTAGAAAGGTTCACCAATTATATTCGCTAATAAAAGTTAAAGGGTTATAATTTCGTCTTTTCACACTTTTAAAAGTCTTACTGAAATAATTTCTTGTAATTATTCACAAATTGCGTAACTTCCACTAGTGTTCTAACTAAAATTTAGAGAAAATTGTGGGAAATAACTAGATTGAAACCAAGTGAAAAATGACCAAATTGTGACAATTGTAAATCTAAGAAGAAACTAAAATTGGGTGCAAAGTATGTAAAGGATTAAAAGTGTCATTTTCTACTCTTTTGTGTCGTTTTTATTATTTAGTTTAGGTCTCCATATAATATCAATTGATTCTTCAAAGAAGGTCAGAAAAAGCCTATCAACTAAACTTTGCACTCAGCTATAATATAACTTCATCAACATATCTAAGACATATATGAGATCTTATGCCTAGGGGTGTGCACGGGAGGAGACATGATGGTTTTTGAGCATTTTTGTCTCGTCCCGATCGAGAGGGACAATTTTTTTTAAGTCCCGTCCAGTTTTGAGAGGAAATCCCGAGTGGGACGGGACGGGATGGGTATTTTGGTTAAAAAATTTAAAGGTTAAAAATTAAAATTGGTTTAAAGTTCAAAAGATTAAAAGGTTAAAAATTCAAAAAATAAGGGTTAAAATTAAAAATATTAAGGGCCAAATTTCTAAAAAAATAAAAAAGTTGGGTTATTTATGAAAAATCAGGACGGGATGGGACAAGTCGGGACAAAATTTTTTGTCCCGTCCCGTCCCGCCAAGAGTAAAAAAATTTTCAGGAGGGTTGCACACCCTTACTTATGCCACGAACTCTACGTCCTTACGAAAACCAACTATATATGATGAAAACATAAAATGTATCATTACAAAAAACCCATTTTGTCCCCATGTTTTTCTTAAACTAAAACAACCACTACAAGAAAAATCTAATATTACGACGGTTATACGATGACGGTTGGCTAAATCATCGTTAATTGTATAAAATGAGAAGTAATTGTGACGGTTTACCTAACCGTCATAAATGTGGGCTCTATGCCAACGGTTTTATGCAAACCGTCGGTATTGGCTAAGATATGCCGACAGTTCTCTTAAACCGTCGGGAATAAACTTCTTTTGCTTACATATTGTGACAATTTAGATTAACCGTCAGGAAAAAAGGTGCTTGTTGGACCGTTTTGTTGTGACAGTTTGGCCGAACTGTTGCATTTGGATGAGAAACGCTGATGACTTATGAGAACAGTTGCACCATGATGGATGGTTCGTTCGGCATTGCCGATGGTTCGGCCGAACATTCGCAAAGGCAATTGAGAGTCAAACTAATACGTCTTGGAAATATTATTGCTGACTGTCCAGATGAACAGTTGGGATATGTTCTACTACTATGATTTTTACAAACCGTAGCAATTGAAAACCCTAAAATCTAACTCGCGCCTTCTTTCCCATTTTGCCTATTCCCCAGTTACATTTTCGAGTCTAACTAGCGAACAGCGAACGACACTATCTTTGACAGGCAATCTCAACCCCGGACAGTGGTCCTTCTCGCCGTAGTTGAGCTACGTGGTCATCATTGTCGGCGTAGCTCAACCTCGATCTTCGCCTCGTGGTCCTTATCTTCCCACAGTATCGATAGAGGTAGCTCAGCCTGTGCCTCGCTGTAGCTCAACCTTTGACCGTCCTATTTTCTTGCAATTTCCCCAAAGCATATAGATCTATTTGGAATTTCTTATTTGATTTTATGACATTCATTATTGAATTGAAATGGGGTTTTGATTCAGCAATTACGGACATGCATAGGGGAATATTAGGAATTTGGGGAAGAAAGTGTTTTAGGGATTATTTAAATTTAGCAATTTTAAAGTGTTTCTCTAGTTTAGTAAATACTATTATCTTCTGTACTTCCATTGGCATTCAATATTATATGGTATGTTGTAATTCGCTTCTAAATTTATTGTGTTCGGGTGGGTAGAACCCAGAAGAAGCCATGCAAAGTTCTCTTATCTTACAACATTATTCTATTTATTTGGTCTTCTTTAAAATTTGAGAGTTGTAATGGATAAAAGTTGGATGAAAAAACTAAGATTTAGTAAGGCATATCAAGATGGAGTAGATCAATTTCTGAATTTTTCTTTTGAGAGAGGATCGGGTGATGGATATATATCATGTCCTTGTTACCAGTGTGTTCATTGTTATCATTAGACTAGAGACGTCGTCCTTGTACACCTGATATGTAATGGGATTATAAGTGGTTATACATGTTGGTATTTTCACGGGGAGTCAACGGTGATTACTTCATCCGGAATTGGTACATCATCTGAAGTCATTGTTAATAATAGGGCACATGTAGAAACATAAATATCATGTCAAGATGATGATAATGATATGCATGATTTGTTTCACGATGCATTTGGTAAATTTATTGAACAATGGTTCATACTCTATTCCATCACAACAACCGATTGATCATTGCATGATGCGTTTGGAAAGAATGAGGGAATTCAGGGATGCTTATGATGTTAAGGACTTTTACAATTTGGTTAAAGATAGTAATCAACCCCTATATCATGGATGTGAAGAATTCTCAAAATTATCATTTGTTGTGAACCTATATCACATTAAATGTCTTGATGGATTGAGTGACAAATCATTTTCTTCCCTTCTTGAATTGTTGAATAGAGCATTTCCTAAGGGTGTTCAACTTCCAAATACATTTTATAAAACAAAAAAAATTGATTCAGAAGTTAGGACTTGGGTATGATAAAATAGATGCATGCCCCAATGATTGTATATTATATTGGAAAGAAAAAGGAGAAAGACCAAGTATGTGATCGTTGTGGTATTTCAAGATGGGTTACCAATGAAACAAATTGTATGTCTCAAAGAAAGATGAAAGTGAAGAAAATACTTGCCAAAGTATTGCATTACTTTCCTCTAAATACAGATCGCAAAGATTATACATGTCCTCTAAAACTGCTGAAAGTATGAGATGACACCATGAGGGACGCACTAAGGATGATGTTTTGAGACATCCTGCTGACTCAGATGCTTGGAAGGTTTTTTATGATAACTTCAAAGAATTTTCTTCAGAACCACGTAATGTTAGGTTGGGGTTAGTTAGTGAGGGCTTCAACGTATTCTGAAACATGAGTATGAGTTACAGTATTAGGCTTGTAATCTTGATTCCATACAATTTACCTCCTTGAAACAAATTTTATACTCTCTACACTCATTTCTAGGCCTAAGATGGTAGGTAATAATATTGATGTGTATTTGCAACCATTGATTGAAGAACTAAAAGAATTGTGGGAGGTTGGTGTAAATACAAATGATGCATCGCAAAAGAAAATGTGTAAAATGCATGCGTCATTGTTGTGGACTATCAATGATTTTTTTGTGTATGGCAAATTGTCTGGATGGAATACACATTCACGTATTGCATGCCCTCATTGTACATTTGACACACATCATATACGCTTGAAGCACAGTAATAAGTATTGCTTTATGGGTCATAGATGATATCTGGAGGATGACAACATATTTCGCTTCGATATCCAAAATCTTGACGGTACTATTAAGGAGAGACCACCTCCCATTTTAGCATTGAGGCCTACAATTTATGAACAAATGCGTGATATAAATGTCATATTTAGAAAGGAAGTGATTGGCCAAAAAAAAGAAAGGAAGCTGGTGTTCAATATTAGAAAAAGAAGAGTATATTTTTTGAACTTTCTTATTGGGAGTTTAATCTTATACGTGATGCATGTAGAAAAATGTATGTGATAACATTATTGGAACACTTCTAAATGACCAATGGAAGTCGAAAGATAATTTAAATGCACGTCTAGATCTTTGCGTCCTGAATGTAAAACATCATCTTCATCCGAAGGTCGATAAAATAAAAAAGAAGTCTACATTATCGCATACTTCCTTTACACTGTTAGTTGAAGAAAAAAAATATGTTTTGCCAAGTATGAAAAATCATCAGAGTTCCTGACGGATATGCCTCAAATATGTCTCGTTGTATTGATACAAAGAATCGTAAAATTCAAGGTTTTAAAAGTCATGATTCTCACATCATCATGGAGTATTTTTTACTGATCTCCCTAAGAGGGTCATTATCACCGAATGTGAACTCGGTATTATTTGAATTGAGTTGGTTCTTTAAACAATTTTCTTGACAAATCTTCATAGGGATATGATTGATAAACTTCAGGATCGTATTATTGTCATACTTTGTCAAATGGAAATGATATTTTCGCCAACATTCTTCACCATCATGGTTCATTTGACTTCTGAAGCAGAAATTGCAGGACCTTTCCACTATAAATGGATGTACCCAACTAAAAGGTAAGATTTACATAGTATATTTACCATTTAATTATGATTCCATATAAAGATTGGCTCAGTATGGGTTGTTTGTACTTGTATTAGGTATTTGGGTAAACTAAAATCTTATGTGCACAATAGAGCTCGTCCTGAATGTTCAATTGCTGAGACTTATATTATGGATGAGTGTACAACATTTTGTTCAAGGTAATATTAATACCAAGTTTTTAAATAGTTATTACATGTTTACTCATACTAAGTCTTAATTTTGTATTATAGGCGAAACTTAAAGAGCCCATGAGTCAACTTCCGGATGGTGATTATGATCCAATTTCACCAAACAACGTTCTCTCACAAGTATTGAGTCCAGAGCATCCTGAACAAGTGCGTTCATTAGGACTCGGGGTAACTCTATCTCAAGTGTTCTCGCATTATTGTGGGGAATCGTCCACGCAAGATTTTACCCGTTCATCAACTGAGCTAGAATCTCAACGTGCACGAGTAACTGAGTTGGAGGCTCAAGTGCCTTAGTTAGAGGCTCAATGCGCACAGGTGACTCGGGAATGCTCAATGTTCAGAGATACGTGAGAAATATGACTAGGTGCAGGCTGAATGTTCATAGATACACTTCCTGCTAAGTATAATTATGAAGTTTATGCAAGGCTCTCATAATGACTAGGGTAGCCTTTAGGTGTTTAACGTTATTTATACTTATGAAATATTTTGTTATTTCAAATTTTCATACTTTGAACTCATTGGATAATTTGTATTGATAATCTAGAATGATACTGCTGACTATTGTGAAAATATATACAATGTTAAAATTGTTAATATGCAGGAATTTTTTGGAATAAGCAGAAATAGGAAGGAGATTGTGAAAATAGTGTTTTTTGTGATGGTTTTAAGAACCCTCGTAAAAAATTGGCCGAGGACAAATTAACGACGGTTTTCACACCATCGTAGTTATACTCCATCTTTAGCGACAGTTCTTGAACTGTCATTATAGATGTGGTAAAAAAATTGGCAAGCACGACGGTTCAAGTAAACCGTCAGAATACATAAATTGCGATGGTTTTAAACCGTCATAAATGACAAAAAACCATCACGGTAGAATCTTTGTCACGACGTTCCTCCGACGGTTGTCAATCCTGACGGAAGCGATCCCGACAGATCTTTAACCGTCACCGTATCTCTTTTGACGTTACAAACCATCACCGTTGACACTACTGACCGTCGCCTTAGATGGCTTTTCTTGTAGTGAGCAACATTTTGCTTCTATCTCCCTAATAAACTTCCCTAAGTGGAACTTGCCAAATTTAAACACACTTAACAGAGGGATTGAATTGACAGTCAATCCGGGGCTATTTTCCTGACGTTGATGTGGTAGGGTTCAATAATATATTAAATAAATTTAATAAATATGTTCAAGAGTTCAACTAATATGTTATGGAGTTCAATAAATAGAAGTTCAACAAATTTTTAAGGTTGAATAAATGTGTTGTAAAGGTTAAACAAAAATCTTCAATTTCATACTAGAGAAAATAACCCCAACATTGAAGAATCAAAACCACTGTCATTACAAACTTCACGGATGTAAAAAATTTGTATTTTACCGAAAACTAATTCATATTTTAAATAACAACTAAAGTAAATAATAAATGAAAAACCCTTACTTACACTCATGCACTTGCCACAAGAAGCCTGTCCACGAGGGCCAATGGGGCCACAGAAGGCAGTCCAACCATACTTACTACGCCATGACGAAGGTTTATTAGCATCCCAGTAGAGCAATAAACACTCACTGCATTCAAATCCCATCCATTTTGCTGTGGATTATACAAATGATATGTGGCTCTCACATTAGTTGCACTTTCTCCTCCGTCGCTACCTCCAACTTCCGCCGCCCGTCTTACAATTGCTTTGACAATTTTTAGAAAGTGAACAATAGTCATCTGTTGATCCACAATACCCATATTGACTACAACAAAGGTTGTTTGCACATTTTTTGCCGCCTGCTTGTTTCCACATTGTTGGGCAGTGACAGAGGATGCCAATACACAGATTATTAGTACCAAATTTAGGCTAAGATTTGCCATTTTGTTTTGCTTTTTGTTTTTTGCTAATATTCTTTCTTCTATTGGCTATGTATTTGTTGGGTTGAGGGTTGGCTATATTTATAGGGAAACTGTACGTTTGATGAAATTGGATTAGGATTTAGAAAGGTAATCTTGAATTAATGAGTAATCAAAAGCAATTTTTGACCAACAAATGACTTGATTTTATTTTGTTAAAAAGAAAAAAGGGTGGTTTCTTGTTTATTTGTTTTACTTGGTTAAGACAATTCATGATGTGCAAGTTGAATTAGTTATTTAACTAAGAAAAGACAAAAGTTTGACACGTTCACTACTTTTTCAAAGATGATTATTTATTTTTATATTTATATAACGACTTTAAGGAACTTTGATAGAATTTAAATAAGGTGACTCAAATTTATATTTCATGTATAATGTTTTAGCCGAAAGCTGTCACAATACAGGTGTGGAGGTCCTCCTAATCGGGGGAATCTGCTGTAATGACGTTATGCGAGTTCTTTCCTCTTTATGGTGAGCGTACTTTTCCTCCTAACTGGAGCTTCTTACGACCTCAGCGTCTACAAAACAAAGACAATGAATCCTAAAGGCGAGGAACCAGGGGTGGTTGCCCTGCCTAAGGGCCTCCGATACCTAAGTCAGTCATTTATTGATATTTCAGCATAGTTTTTTGTACGGGAGAGAAGACATACCTCTTTTGACGACTAGATGAAGTATTTATACCTGAGTCGTCGGGGCCGTGGTAGCGTGTCAAAGAAGCATCTGTGGGGGAACGGAATCAATCTTGCCTGGCATTGATTGGATGGAAATGATGTGAATTTTGATATAAAGCTGGTGGATATTAAATGTTGATGTGCCTATGAGATGACTAGTTGTAGGCTACCATGTCATTCTATCATAGCGATTAGACAGGTTGGGCGCTCGGGCTTAGGAGGGAGAGCCACCTTGAACGTCACCTTTAGTGAATAATGATGACTTTACGCTCGGGGTCGACATAGCTTTCCTTGTGCTCTTATTCCTATTTTTCCATGAGCTTGGAACTTGTGCATCTCGAGCTCCATAGGGGCCGACCAACTGAGGTCGGTTCTGCTCCTTTATTAGCGCAGGGAGTTTCCTACTATGGTGCGACACGCGTGTTATTGTGTCATTGAGATTGGAAAAATACCTTTAAGAGTTGCCCCCAGTTAAGGTAAAACGTTTGTGTTGGCTACCCGCCCCTGATGATAAAGACCTTACCCTTAACAAAGGCATAATCCAACAAGTAGCCTTAATCTTTGCTTCATGATGAAACACCTTGACCGACCACAACCTATCTCCTTCCTCTCGTGCCGCCATCCCTTTCAATATTTCATCAATTTATTCCACCGGTTGTTGGAGTGGGTTGATGCACCAGAAGTAGGCAAAGCACAGCCTTCGCAATCACGTCTCCGGGAACGTTCCGTACCCAAAGGCGGGGTTTTCTCATTTCTCCTTAAGGTGGAGGGATTGAGTCCCCAAGATCAGGGCAACCGGAGTCCTCGATATCTCAGACAAGTTCAAAGAAACTGTGGAGATCCTACCCGAGATGGAAGGATTATTTTTCTTCTTCCAGAAGAGGGGCTTTTGAGTTACCCTAGGGGGGCTGTCCCCTTAACTGAGGAAACTTTTGTATCTTTATTTGTACATGTAGTTCTCCGTTTATTATTGAAAATAAACTTTACTTCTAGCTCTTTTATTCATTTATGTTTCTACCAACTTTCTGTTACGAGCGTGCCTTGAGTATATGTTATTTTTCATTAGTCGATCTTTAATCAGGTCTGGATGAGGCCTTAATCCTGATTCGTGTGGTCATTTTAACTTATTATGCTGAGTGTTGTATCCTTACCTGCGCCGCGTGATTATTTATGACCCTGCACTGGAGTGGGCCTAGATTTATATTCTGTGGACTTGATTTTGTCCAACGAGTTTCCCCCTCTGTAGGTTAGGAGTCCTAAAGACCTGTCACAACCTTTAAGAACCCTTTCGTGCTCTTACCTTGGAGGTCTAGTCGGGAGAACCTTCCCTTCGTTACCTATCCAGGTGTCCATATCCTGGATAAATCCTTGAGCTGAATTGCTCATCAATGGACCTTATTCCGAGCTATAATGCTCATTAGCTATCCTTACTCTCAGTGTCGATATTGCCTTAACTAAGGCATTTCCTTAACTCTGTTAGACGGGCGTGAGTGCATAGCAATTATTACTTACTTGGCTGTCTAGTTAAGCGCGCTTACCTTAGTTAGGCCCTTCACTCCGTCTGTAACCTGATGTGCTCGGCAGGCGTCACTTGTCGATATCTAGTCAGGTGTGACTACTTTGGCTAGATCCTTGATCCCGTTTGTGAGCATGAGTGCTCGACATACATCACTTATCGATATCTAGCCAGGCATGTCTGATCGGGCTAGATCTTTAATCCCATTTGCAAGCCTGAGTTCTTGACAGACATCAATCATCGATATCTAGTCAAGCATGTCTCCTCTGGCTAGATCCTTGTTCCCGTCTGCGATTATGAATGCTCGACAGACATCACTTATCGATGTCTAGCCAGACGTCTCTGCTCTGGCTAGATCATTGATTCCGTATGCGAGCATGCGTGCTCGACAAACATCACTTATCGATATCTAGCTAGGCGTGTCTGCTCTGACTAGATCCTTGATCCTATTTGTGAGCATGAGTGCTCGACATACATCACATCTTGTTTAATCCTGACTGGTGGGCTAGAGCACCTCACTAGTCATCACTATTGTTTAATCCTGACTAGTGGGATAGAGCACTTCACCAGTCATCACTTTTGTTTAATCCTGACTAGTGGGATGAAGCACATCACTAGTCATCACTTTTTGTTTAATCCCGACTGGTGGGCTGGAGCACCTCACTAGTCCTCACTTTTTGTTTAATCCTGACTGGTGGGCTAGAGCATTTCACTAGTCATCATTTTTTTCTTAATCCTGATCGGTGGGATGAAGCACCTCACCAGCCTGTAATCCCGACCGGTGGGCTGAATCATCTTACCACTCATCATTTTTTTATTTAATCTCAACTGGTGGGATGGAGCACATCACCAATCATCACTTTTGTCTAATCATATTCTTGTTCTTTTTCTTGTTCATAACAATATTAGAAGAAGACTTTTGCTCGACAACATTTGTCTCACCCTCGTTGGTCATTCTAAGGTTGAGTGACACAAAAGTCTGCAGTTCATTCAACAATTGAGTCATGTTGAATTGCAACTTGTTCATAACATAGTTGATCGTGAACGCAGAAAAAGCTTGTGTGAACGACTCTAGTATGATGCAAACTTGAGTCGCTCATCAATGGTTGCCCATGTACTTATGCCTCGTGCATTATGTCGATGTGATGCATGAATGCAATCATAATAAACACATAAATTTAGCATTTACTAATCACGATAAAATAACCCAACGATTAATGTGCCGCCTTAAGGTCAGTCATATTAACCTCAGATTTTCTATGAGACATTCTCATCCTTATTAATTAAAACTTAAAATATCTCATATTTTCTCTTTTAACAATAACGTATCGCTTGTTCGGTCAAGTTATAGCTCTAAGGTTTTTGATTTCACCAAACCAAACATGTTCTAAATTCCAATTTTCAATCAATTAACATTTATTCAGAACATTGATAGTGAATTTTTTGAATATAATTATCAATCGTTCTCAAGCACCGATAATAATGAATAAAAAATACGAATCATACATCTCTGTCAAGATTCAATATAATAAAACTCATTAAGCACAAGAAATTATAGTTACTACAGTAGATTCATAATTATCTCTAATTCATGAAATTCTAATGGTGTTATAAACAAAGAGGAAATTCAATCATTACTTCTCATTCTCAGAATTAAATCCAAAATTATGCAATAGTTGGCTAGACAATCACAAGCATTAAGAACATATTATAACACTCAATAATACTGAATAAACATTGATTGAATTAAAAATCAAAATATATGAACAATCATGGTTTGGCTACGCGTAGCCCTAGATAAGAAATTTAGAACATACTAGAATAAGAAGATATCGTAATAATATTCATGAACATAGAGAAAAAGAGAAGAAAAAACCTAGATTTGAGGTTGAATGGAAGTTGAAATTCATCTCCCAATTGGATCCGTCTTTGTTTCCTCTCCCAAAAGCTTTCTCCTCTGTCTCTCACGTCCCAAGAGTCCCCCCCAAAAGACCTCAAAAAGTATCTTCAAACACTAGGGTTCGATAAGGATAAAATAGGAGAGAAAATTATGAAAAACGTTATCACGCCAGCATCAGGGCGCTGGCATTCTGTCTGCCTATATGCCGTGCCAGCGTCACGGTGCTGACATTCTGTACAGCTAGCATCATGACACTGGGAAGTCAACACCGCGACGCTGGTATTTTGTACTGACAGCTTTGCGACGCTGGCCCTTCTGCCCAATTCCGTTCTTTTTGTGATTTTTTCGAATTTTTGACTTCCAAATCTTTCCAAATCAATCCAAAAGTAATTGAATATCAAACCTACAAGATAGAAACAAAAATTAATACATAAATCAATCAATAAATCTAAAAGAACTAGCAAAAATAATGTTAAGATTATCTAAAATATGAGTGTAAAATACACTCATCGCAGAGCCCCGTAAGAAAGGAGCCAAGCCCTTCACAACCTGGGTTTGTCTTGGTTTTTGTTTCCTCGAGAGGTGACAATCGCCCCAAGCTGCGAGGTCGTTCTGCCTTTCCCTGGGTAGTTTCTCCTGGAGCTCTGGGAGCGTGTGGTAACTTTGCCGGTGATCTCTTGAGTCGTTTGGGGGGGATCATTCACGTGTAAGAGACCGTTGTGACTTGCACGGGATCTGGCATATCTTTCCTTTCCTCTCGGGTTATCTTAGAAGTTACAACCACCACATCCTTCTTCTTTTGTCGGATAGTCCTAAGGGAGTTAGGAGGTTTCTCCCCCCTTGGGGAGATGAGAAGGTCTACCTCTTCGTCCTGAATTTTATCGATGTAGAACGTTGGGCCATCTTCTCCTTGCAAGAAGATAAATGGCTCTTAATGCTTTGACAGGGATGGCTTTATAGTCTTTCCCACAAATAGCGTCAACTGTTTTAGCCAAAAACTATCACAATACATGTGTGAGAGTCCTCCTAACTAAGGGAATCTATTAGAGTGACATTATGTGAGTTCTTTCTTCTTTATGGTGAGTGTACTTTTCCTCATGACTAGCGCTTCTTACGACTTCAACGTCTGTAAAACACAAACAAGGAACCCTAAAGGCGAGTAACTGGGGTGGTTACCCTGCCTAAGACACTCCGATGCCTAAGTCAGTCCTTTGTCGATATTTTGGCATAGTTTTTGTAGAGGAAAGAAGACATGCCTCTTTTGGCGATTAGAGAAAGTATTTATACCTGAGTCCTCAGGGTCGTGGGTAGCGTGTCGAAGAAACTTTTGTGGGACACAAAATTTGTCTTGTTGGCACTGATTTGATGGAAAATGAGCTGACTTTTGATATAAAGCTGGTGGATATCAAACGTTGATGTGCCTATAAGATGACGAGGCGAAGGCTATCCTGTCATTCTATCACAGCGATTAGACCGGTTGGGCTCTCGGGCTTAGGAGGGAGCACCACCTTGGTGTTGGAATTATCTTTATAAAGTAGGGTGTAATAACTATTTATGAGTATTTAGTTATTTCTCAGACATTTTGTATTACTAAATTTAATGAATGAATAAAAAAAATTCTATTAATTAAAGTATGTTTGTAATTTACTCAAGTCCTGAAGGGTAAAGACAGATGAGTCTTTCAAACAAACTCTTATGAAATAATTCAAAACGATATCATAGTCTTAGGATCGACTAGGCAATCGAGTCTGATTATGACTGTTAGGTTGAACCGAAGGATGCCAGTCTGGGGGAATGGGAGGGGAGACGACGACAATTGACCTAGGCATGTTATGAAACATGTTGAATAAACCAGTAACAAATTAGTTTAGAGCAAAACCGTTAGGCTAATCGGCGGAACAGATTTTCGTGGCGGCTTGGCCGCCGTTGGAATATCAGCAACGCCAACGCCAGAAATCCTATTTCTAGTATCGGCGCCAAAATTCCCTAGGAATTTCTCTTTCTTTTCTTTTTGCTCTGTCATTCGTCTCGTGCGTTTTCATCTTCTCGCAATCGAAATAATTACACTAAATATTCAAAATAAAATTACAAAAATTCCTACGTCCTAAAATGACTTACATAATATCTAAGGAAAAATTAAAAGAACAAAATGGAACCCAATAATCACCATACAATTAACGATCCATTATTTTCCATACATTCAAAAAACATAACTATCCATTCATTCATACATATCTCATATTATATGAATAATACAAGAAAACTCACAATATTTAACATATAAATATATAATTAATCGCTCTGGTACCACTTGTTGGTCGTCGCGGCGCGTGGCCATTTAAAAAAATTGAACCTTTAAAAAAATGAATCTTTTAATAAAACAAAACTTGTGAAATGCCACGATAACAATTTGTTTTATTGAAAATAATTTTTCAATCAGTTAGGATATATTATATATTTATATATTAAATGTACGTCATACAAGTTTAGGAATCATATATCTCTTGTAGTCTAAATCAAGCGTCATTGCAAAACCGATCGATCATCCGTCCCACGAAACCGTTGCAACGATCAATAGACTCTGAGATCCACACCAAGATCTTTCAAGTCAATCCTCAATGCACTAGGATGCGTGTGGGCACGTAAAATATTACAAGACACTTTCTCTGTCTCTGGATGTACTTAACACATGAGATCTAGAGATTTACTAAGAATGACTGTAGTGAGACGATTCTCTAAAAAATATGATGATTATTCTTTTTAAGATTTGATTATCTTTTAATTGTAGATAAAAATCACTCTAACCAATTGTGTTCTCAACTCAATTCTCCGATTGATCAACTGATTAACTCCTCCGTCTGATTGATGCCATTATATTTTCTAGATAATGGCGTATAAGATTTTTAGGAATAATTAAAAATTAAAAAATAATATTTAATTCCAATATACCCAATGTGTCTGGGACCCACTGTATAATGGTGCACAACTGCAGTGCCACACCGCGCTGCAGTTGGCATTAAGTAACATAGTGCCTCATGGCACTGTATGTCACGCTACACTGCAGTGCCTCATGGCACTGTGTGTCACGCCCCACTGCAGTGCCCTGTGGCACTGTAGTGTTGCACACCTGCTGCTATAGTGCCACGTGCCACTACAACATTCCACGATGATATACGATTCTCAATCATTGATCGACACGTGACAATTACTACAAATTAAATAATTATATAAATATCTAAATATTAGTTCATTCAAAATTCACATATCTCATTATCCATATCAACTAAATTATCTATTATTTCACAAATAACAGATTTAGTTGATCCTAATTATTATCTAATAATAATTTAATTATCTAATTTCTCAAATTATATATTTTGTCTCACTTATCGATAATTAGAAAAATAATCGATAATTATATATATATTTAAAAAATTATATTTATATATAAAAAATTTAATTAATTAATCACACATAATTATCTCATGATTATGTACTTGCCCCAGAATAAAAATTTATTTGCAAGTCAGTCCTGGAAGATTCACACCCTGACAACATAGTACAAAGGTGATTTGGAGACCATTGACATGAAACTAAGCTCCAATAAACCAGATTATTGATTAAACTCTTTAATTAAATAATCTTATTTATTAATTTCATTATTACTCTACTAAAAATATGGAATTGCACTCTTAGTAATTATAAATTGTATTTACAGAGTATTCACATGTAGTTCATTGATATAATCACTTCATATATTTCTGTCATCCGATTATTGGTTCATAAATTAGAAATGGTCAAAATTATCATTTTACCCTTCTAATTACCTCTTAATCCTTAAGTATCATTAATCTAATAGTGAATGGCTAAGTTATAATCTTATTATAAATTTGAGCTCAATAACCATTCAATTCCAGAATTAACACTCAAGGGAACCAATATATGATCCATTAGGAAAGCTTGGATTTGAAATCATGCTCCCAGTCATCCATATCACTGAATCTCCAAAACAAATGTCACTAGCATATTTTACAAATAAACATTCAAGAGTGAATCAAAAGATCCAGTAGACCTGTATAGGAGTTCATGACTACTCAGGATTCAGACTAATCTACATATGATCATTGAATTGATGTGTTTTAAGTCTTTATGATAAACAACACGTTGATAAATATATTAATTCACATCGGTCTAGTCATATAAAATCTCATTATATAAAGTATTTTCACTAAGATGTCTATCCACATCAATGATCTAGATCTAGATTTCATGCATTCATAATACTTAGTGAACCGTACTAGAAACCATTCATTAAAGATTCCATACTTTAATATGTTGTTGACAATTTTATTCATTATCTATGATCTTAATCTTCTCGTACTAATACAAGATCATAGTCTCATTAATAAATATGGAATTTTCAGATATTTATATAAATTATTCAGCAAGAATTTAAAAGAACAATTATAAGAAAAATGTAATCCTCATTAAATTTTATTTCAAAATGTCAATACTCATGCTTTGAGGGATATGTCAATATAGAAATAGGGATATGTCAATATCAAAGCGCCATATAGTATGTACATGCATCATTGTAGTTTAGTTTATAATTGGTAATAATTTAAATAAAATGAAAATGTTATCAAACTTATAAATTTTGAATTGAGATTTAAATTTTATAAAAGTTTATAATTTTTGAAACTTGTTGTTTCCAAATTAATAAAGTGTTATCATTTTTGAAAAAAAAACGAAAAATCCATTTTTTCAAAAAACTAAGTGGGAGGGTCGTTTACGTTGATACGTTTCCAAAGTCTCCAACGCAAACTTGATCGTGGCACGATCAAGTTATTGGAATTGTTTAGAGCTGCCTTAGAGGTCCTCACTTCAGTAGGTGAAACTTGAGAATTGTATCATTTTGAGTCATCGAGTTTCTTAAAAAGCTAAAGCTTGTTAAAAAAGTGGTGAGGTAGGACCGTCCCTAGATGGACTGTTAGTTCATGGTAACCTTTAAAGGTGATGCGTCGGTTAAACACTTAGACCGTGTGTTGGTTAAACACTTAGACGGAAACACATTGAAATCCCTCATACGGGCTAGTCAATGGGGCTAAGGTGACCAAAACTATTGGTGATTGGTTAAGCTAGATGTAGTGACATCTTGAGAAGCGTTTACCAAACGAAAGTAGTCTCGATGCGATCGGAGGTAGCTTGGCCGTTGTCCTTAGATGAGACAAGTTACCGTTGTTGATCATAACATCATGAAAGAAATATTTTTATTGGATTATTAGATATTTAAGTATTTGCATCATGCATCATACTTTCCTAAATGATTGAGTATTTATTTACATCGCTTTCTTTATTCTTTTTAGTAATCATGTCGCTATTCCCACTCCCAACTATTTTAAACTCGAACAAACTTAGTGGTGAAAATTACGTGGATTGGAAATGTATCTTGATATCGTGCTGACGGTAGAAAAGCACAAGTTCATGCTCAACACCCATTGCCCCCTTGAGCCTATTGCTGAATCGAGTCAAGAGAAAAATGATGCTTATGCTTCTTGGTTGCGTTCTGATGAGATAGTCATATGTTATATATTGGCTTCTGTTAGCAATGTGTTGCAACAATAGCATCAGAACATGAAAACTGTCGTTGATATGATGTTTAACATCACCGAAATGTTCGGAGATTAGGGTCCTTAAGTCAAACAGGTTGTTATGCGAAACTTCATGAACTGCAGGATGAAACCTGAAACTTCTGTCAGAGAACATATGATGTCGATCATCAGTTATCTGAATGAGATGGAGATCATGGGTGCTGAAGTAGATTACGAGACATAGGTTAATATGATCCTTGAGATTCTCCCTGCACTTTTGAGAACTTCAAACTTAATTATTCGATGAATAAGTTGAGGTACTCACTTTCTGAGCTGATGAAGGAACTGCAAGCTACTGAGACCCCATTTCTGAAGGGAAATAGGAAGATTGGAGGGGAAAACTTTACTGAAAGTAAGCCTTCCACCTCTGGCGTAAAAAAGAAACACAAGAGAGATCTGAAGAAGGGTAAGAAGAAGAACTCAAAAGCTTTGAAAGGTAAGGACAATGAAAAAGTGAACAACTTGAAAGATAAGTGTTATCATTGTGGAGCCGCTGGCCATTTGAAACAAAACTGCCCAGATTATCTCAATGACTTGAGATCTAAAGGTATAGTGCTTGTTATTGAGGCCTGTTATGTGGCTGACTCTACTTTTTCATCGATCGTAGACTCTATTGCTACTAACCATATTTGTTGTTCCCTGTAGGGGTTCAGGAAAATCAGAAAGCTTGACGAGGGCTAGTTCAACTTTCGTTGAGGAAATTGAGTACTAGTATCGACTGTATCTATGGGAACTATTAAATTGTTATTTGATAACATTTTTATGGTTTTACGTGATGTTTAGTCTATCCCAGTAACTAGTTTAATTGAGCAAGGATTCAATTTAAATTTCATTGATAAAGAAATTTGTATTTTTAGAAATGACTAACTTCTATTGTACGTTTAATAAATAAAATTTTTATGTAAAACCAATAGTTCCAATAATATGTGACACTGAAGTGAATGTTGATTCACAAAGGGATAGTAAATGGTTGAAGTCTGACTCAACCGATCTAACTTTCTTGTGGCACTTATGTCTTGCCCACATTAACCTAGACAGGATTAAAAGACTTGCAAAGGATGATCCATAGCAAACTTTAAGTGTGAGATCACTACCCATATGTGAATCCTGTATAGAAGAAAAAATGACTAAGATGCCATTTTCAACGAAGGGTAAAATAACCACTCAATGCCTCAAACTCATACATAGTGATGTATGTGGACCATTGAATATCCAAAGAAGAAGAGGTTATGAATACTTTGTAACCTTCACTGATGACTACTCACTTTTTGGACATGTTTATCTAATGCACAAAAAGTATGAAACCTTTGAAAAGTTCAAAGAGTACAAAGCTATGGTCGAAAAGAAATTAGAGAAACAAATCAAAACACGATGATTTGATCGTAGTAGAGAGTACTTGCTAGGAGAGTTCAAAGAGTATAAACCTATGGAGCCTCGACGTAGTGGGAGGGTTGTGATAGCCTGACAGGTACATGTCTTATGCAGATGCCTTAACAGTAGTCTCAGATACGGATCATGATGAACTTGTTTCCTGCTCACATGCCATGTTTGATCCTGATACAAGCTTATGGCAAGAAGTCATAAATGTTAAGATACATTTGATGTACTCCAACGAAGTCTTGAAACTTGCAGATCCTCATGAAGGGGTAAAATCTGTAGGGTGTAAATGGATCTATAAAAAAAAAAGAGGTCTGGATGGGAATGTGGAGACATTCAAAGCTAGGTCAATAGCCAAGTGCTACACTCAAAAGGAAGGTATAGACTATGAGGATACCTTTTCACCGATAGCCATGCTTAAATCCATCTAAATTCTCCTGTCCATTGCTTCTGCTCTCAATTATGAAATCTGGCAGATGGATGTCAAGATTACTTTTTTGAATTGCAATCTTGAAGAGCGCATTTATATAGCTCAACCAGACGGGTTCATGGAGAAAGGCCAATAGGGCAAGGTTTGCGAACTACTGAAGTCCATTTATGGACCTAAGCAAGCGTCACGGTCGTGGAATATTAGATTCGATAAATCTGTTAAGAACTTTGGTTTTAAACATTTAGTGGATGAGCCCTGTGTGTATAGGCTGATACACGAAGGAAATGTGATTTTTCTAGTCTTGTACGTAGATGATATTCTATTCATTGAGAATCATGTAAAAAAATTATCTGATGTCAAGATTTGGCTTGTAAAAAATTTGATATGAATAATCTTGAAGAAGTTGTCTTTGTCCTAGGTAGTCAGATCTTTCAGGATTGGAAGAATAGACAATTGACATTGTCTCAAGCATTCTATATTGATAAGGTGATGGATCGCTTCATATACAAGACTCCAAGAAGGGATATCTTCCTTTCAGGCATGGACTCAGCTTCTCCAAGGAGCAGTCTTTCAAGACTCCTCAAGAAGAGAAAGACATGAGAGATTCTCTTAACCTCAGCTGTAAGAAGTCTTATGTATGTGATGCTTTGCACTAGGCCAGATATCTGCTATGTCGTGGTGTGGTGAGTCATTCCTAGTCTAATCCTGAAATCGAGTATTGGAATGTCATCATACATATCCTTAAGTATCTTAAGAGAATAATGAACTGCATGCTTGTGTATTCAGGTACTGACCTGAATATGACAGGGTATACTGATTCCAATTTCCAAGAAGACAAGGATTCTAGGAGGTCCACTTCAGGATCGGTGTTCATCCTGAACAGTGGAGCAGTTATATGGAGAAGTATAAAACAATCTTGCATTGCTGATTCTACCATGGAAGATGAATATGTGGCAGCTTGTGAAGCTGTTAAGGAGGCTGTATGGCTTAGAAAGTTCTTCAAGACTCTGAAAGTTTTTTCAGAAGCTGACAAGCCCATGACACTTTATTTCGATAACAGTGGGGTTGTAGCAAACTCGAAGGAACCAAGGAGTCACAAAATATCCAAGCACATAGAGTGTAAATATCATTTGATAAGAGAGATTGTTCTACATGGAGATATTGTAGTTACACACATATCGACGGTAAAAAACCTGGCAAATCCATTCAAGAAGACTTTAAGCAGTAAAGTTTTTGATGGTCATCTGGAGGGTATGGGGATATGAGATTATACATGCCTACTTTAGTCCAAATGGGAGATTGTTGGAATTATGTCCAAAAAGTATGGTGTAATAGCTATTTATGAGTATTTAGTTATTTCTCAGACATGTTGTATTACTGAATTTAATGAATGAATGAAAGTTTTTCTATAAATTAAAGTGTGTTTATAATCTACTCAAGTCATGAAACTATTGTCAACGTAAGAAGAATAAAGACAGAGGGGTCTTCGAGATAAACTCTTTTGAAATAGTTCAGAATGATATTCACAGTCTTAGGATCGACTGAACAATCAAGTCTGATTACGACTGTAAGTATGAACCAAAGGATGACAGTCTTGAGGCATGGGAGTGGAGACTCTGACGGTTGACCTAGGCATATTATGGAACATGTTGAATAGACCAGTAACAAATTAGTTTAGAGCAAAACCGTTTACCTAGCTCTAAATCTAATTGTTACACTTTAAGAGTATTTTCAAAATTAACTTTATCCTGAGGTGAATACGAAGCTTGACTTAGTTACTTGCAGTCTTTGATATGCCAAATGAGTGAGTTCAAATTTCTAAACAATACCTCGGCTGTTGGGATAGTAGTTCAACTATGTTGGAGTTACGTGATTCACAAATATAGAAATTCGTGGTTAGATTGCGAAAACAACAATATCACATCATGCATTATTTATGGGTGTGTGATTAAATTAACTTGGCCAAGTATTCAAGGAAATGAGTCATTGAATAAGACTTGTGAATTGTATGAGACAATTCACTGTTATGTCTTTCTTATTCACAATAAATAAATGAGTTAAAAAAATAATAACATGACTAAAATGGACTCTTGTTACTGATATTCACGAAGGGTAATATGTTAAAATATTATGTGGACCGTGAAATAAAAGTATTTATTTACACCAAAAGTAAATGTAGCGCGCATGAATCGAGAGTTGATTCGACATCAAACTTATAGTGCAATCGTACGATGTCGGGATTAAATAAGTCAATAATTTATGGAGATAAATCCATCGGGTATTTGAATCCTATAGCTTTATTCATATGGGTCCATTCGGTCTCAGGAGTAGCTCATCAGGACAGGAATAAAGAAACAACATCAGTAGGAACAAAATGTGTTTTGAGCTAAAGTGTATTTTCTGAACCCATATGTGATGAGTGGTGCTACTTTATTAGTGAAGAGTAATTAATTGATGTTCAAATTAATTAATTTATTATTATTTAATTATTGAATAATTAGTAAATAAGAGAAATTAATTAATTAATTGATGGAGATCAATTAAAATTTATTAATTTGGATTGATGAATTTAGACACAACATTGATTCTAGGGAGATATACAATTTTCGGCAATAATAAAGAATAAAAGGGTGAATTTCCCAAATTACATACATATGGAATATATGTAAAAATTCTAAAATTATTATATAAGGGATAGCATTAGGGTTGCCTCCCTAACCTAAGTGTGTTGACACAACCCTAATCAAACAGAGCAGAAAAAAGTTTCTCTCCCTCCTATTGCTTGCCGCCGAAATCACCAGAGGAAGAGAAAAAAATAATTTTCTTCCTCAGTTGTTTTGAGAGCCCTCACTCAGTTGTTATTGGTGTAAAGACTGATTCGAATTTAATGAAGAACGAAGAACACAAGATGAATAATAGGATTTCACCAAATCAGAATTTCTCTGATACAAGAAATATATAAAATTGTTTCTACCTCTTTTGAATACGTTTAACTTAATATGTATAATCGTTTGTATGGTTTTAGTATTTAATATGATTAAATTCGTTGATGAGAAATTTTTTTGATATTCCGTCCACGAACCGTTCGTGGTTCAATGATTTTTTCCTCAAACTTTAAAACCTGATCCAAGACTTGGTCGTCACCTTCGGCGGGTAATGGTGACTTTGCGCTCGGGGTTGATGGAGCTTTCCTTGCGCTCTTATTCCTATTCTTCCATGAGCTCGGGTGGGTCTTGTGCATCCCGAGCTCTATAGAGGCTGACCAGCCGAGGTCGGTTCCGCTCTTTTCTTGGCGCATTGAGTTTTCTATTGTGGCGCAACACGTGTCATTGTGTCATTGAGGGTTAGGAAAACGCCTATAACATATAATATAATCATTTGTTTTGACACATACATTATTTTTTATTGTGAATACAAATTGAAGAAAATGTATTTTTACAAGAATAGTTCATCAAATCATTCTACCTTAACATAAAATAGACCAAAGGCAGTCTCAAATGAAATTCAAGAAACTGTCCTCTGAAATATTCAGCTTCATATTGATATCGATACTGCAGTTCTTTTCTAGAAAGTTTTTTTGGTGTCATTACAAAATTTAATTACACTAATTTTATATTTATTGTATATGCACATCGCAGATTAAAATAAGATATAATCTTGTCTTTGTAAAATTGCTCCATATATACACAAAATAACTAGGCCATTGCAGCAAAATAAAGAAGAAACTAGCTCAATATTTATCATTTTGCACAAATGGCCGAAATATAAAGTGACCCACTAACAAACCCTAACAGATTTAATGATAAGATGAATCTACCCTTAATAATAAAAAGAAGGACAAAGGAACTCCACGACATTAGCTGCAAAAATATCTCAAGAAAATATTTGAAATCTCCATCACAAAACTAAATCGCAGTAAATTGATGCGAATCTACATCTAACAACGCAACATTCTGGAAAAATCACAATTATAGTTGAAATTTCAGTTTTCATTTTCTTATGTAATATTATATTATAGGTAAGTTTTTGTGCTTGCGATTTAGGCTTAATCTGAAGTTCATGCCTTATTTTTTTATTGTTATGAGCTTTTTCTGAGTTTATTTGAGTTTTTTTTTCATGAAACTGACTTAGGATACCTATTTTTCGAGTTAGCAGTTAGTCTCTATGTTTTACTCTATTTTTTGGAGGCAAACCAATGTATTTTCTATATTCTGTAGATTTCTCGTACTTAAGATTTGTTATATGGTATATTACTATATACTCTGCATACATGATTATATACTATATAATTATATACTACATAATTACATTGTATGTCATCGTAACTTATTGATTGTTATTATTATTTTTTCCTTAAATACAACATGACTAATAATCTATAGTTCGTCTTTATGATGCAGACAGATGAAGGGAGAAATTGAAGTCAAGTTTGTTATGCCAATGAGAATGTCTAACGCTATGTTTAGTAGCAATGTTAAAACTTTCAATAGTATATATTCTTATACACATAGTATAGTATCGTATATGTAGAAACTATTATTCAAGTATCATAAAGATCACGCATTTTACAATGATAAAGTTTTATATCAATCATTATAAAGTTAGTATAAATTCTCAAATCATTTCAATCCATCATTTAATCATAAAATAAAGTTATTCATTCAAAATTATATATAGTATATATTTATGTACTTGTAGTATAAGATCATATACCCATCACTTGAAACATATTTATGAAACATTATACTCATCATCATAAAATCAGTATCAATTTTTAAAATCATTTCAATCTATACGTCTATCATAAAATAATATCATTCATTACAAAATTCATATATATAATCAGAAGTTTACTATTTATCATCATATCAAAAATATCCATTATAATTGTCATGTAAACTATGAGTACATATATATATATATATATATTGTCAGTAAAATTATATACAATAAGTACATAGTTATAATAAAAATTTGTTTCATGATGTATAAAATAATATTCTATGAGTGCATAAATATATACTATCAGTATATAAATATAAATATTATCTACAATTATATGCATATAGTATATAATATATTATATGACATTAATTAAGAAAATCTGCAGAAAATAAAAATTTATATTCCTATCACTGTTAAATTGCAGAAAACGTAAATAAAACTTGAAATCCCTAAAATCTAAAACTAGATATAACATTCAAACTCATACTCTTGAACAATTTTACAACAAAATGTCGTAAAAGAGAAACTCAAACCAAACAATTTTGACCTCGAGACGACACTAAAATGAACAAAGAAATATATCATGTTATTTATATTATAGATATGACTAAATAATGAATTGGAGAAGAAGATCAAAAGGCCGAAATCATAAAAGCTTAAAATATACTATACAATTGACGTATAAAGGAAGAAAAACACAAAGAAATTGCGAAGAAGAAGGAAGAAAAGCCTAAAACAAAAAATCAGTTATAACAAGGACATAAAAATAAAACAACAAAGAGAATCTTAATCACATAATTTTTATCTCCTCAATTTCCATTATATATGCAAAGTAACAAAAAAAGGACATTAAAAAAAGTAATATTTAAACTAGGTTAAATACTTAATTTTCCTTTTTTTATTTCATTTTTCAGATATCTTCAATAGGTGTCTAACATGGAGGTGCCTTTCAAGAGGTACCATGTAGGCAATTTTGCAACTGCTGCTTGTGTCTGTTCTAGACAGTCACAAGTCCAACATTTTTTACTATTTAGGCAGTTACACTAATGTCTATATAAGTCATTTTTGTGGGCATTATTGGGGTTAGAAATTTTCGATTCATCGTTAGAAATTTTCGATTCATCAAGACCATATATCTGAAACACAAACTCTCTGGTTCGTCAAGAGAGATAATATTGTTGTGCTTAAGATACTGTTGTATCCTGAAGACAGACATCCATGACTGTGAGCACCAACTGCAGGGACGATACTATTTTAGCCCATTGCACTATCTGCAAGCCTTGGTCTAAGTTTTCTCTGTAATTTTGTTTCTATGTATTATGTATATATTTTGTGTATTACATTGTTATTATTAATTAAGTATATCATTAATTTTCTTACAAGGAGTGCTTTAAGCTCAGTTTCATCAAAATTCGTGATCAATTTGCTGAAATCATATGATATTTAAGCCCCAATTTTGATGGCTTATGTAGCATGTTATCGTTTCTTTAGTACACTGATGAACATTTAATATGGACTACTAGATTCACGTTTTGAAAGTTAATCATATTTTAGGACTACTTTTAATACCATGTACGTGAATTTTTACATACTACCTATTATTGGCCGAATGTGTGACCGTTTAACACATGTATTATACTTATCGAATAATACTTCATATTTTTCTCGTATCCGAGTCAACTAACTATGTTATGAACTTTTTCGCTGGTAAAATGAAACTAGAGATGATGTTATCGTGTAGTGTTTGAAATTAAACGAGGTGTCCTTGTAATCAAGGCAAACTATAAAAGGGATAGATCTAATGTAATTTACACTACATAATAATTTAAAAAATCTTCATAATCATGAAAAACCTAATCCTAGTGTTTGATTAATTCCCATCTAATTTTGTTTATGGTAATACTTAATTGACCTAATCTTAGTCCTTAAAATTCTAATTAGCTACGAGAGATGTAATTAATCGATGAATTAAATGTTGAATAAATTGCTTGTAAAAAGGGCACTTTCTGCTCTAAAATAGATTTAGATCTATGTGACTAAAGTGAAGAGATGTATTTAATTGACCTAATTTTATTCATTCCTTTTCTTTCTCCTTTTATCATTACAATATTACCCCTCAATTACCAAGATTCCATGGAGCCAAATGTGAAGAGATGTAGATCATGTGGATCTAATTGGGGAGGGGAGGGGGAGGAGAAATTCATTATAGAAATAATTAATTTCTTTATTGAAAGAGAAATACAATCTTAAACTCTCTTTAATTATTAAGAGTTTTTATTCATCACCACCACCAGATAATATATTAGTCACCGCAGTTGACAAACTGGTAGTTGACAATAAGATGTCCTCGAGCATAACCTCTTCCATCAGTGTCAATTTGCCTGAACACATTCACATCTAAATCAAGTCCTCCATTGCTGCACTGATCTACTATTCTTACTGTCACTTGTGCTCCTGTTCCGGTGTTCGTCACCTACATCCATGCAATATCCATTCATTTTTTAGCTCCCATTTTTTTTCTTATTTGATCTCTAATTTCATTTATTTTTGTCTTTCTTCTACTTTTTTGTTTGAGATGACGCTTTAAATTGTAATATAAAATTGCTATAGTGTCAAAATTGCCTCATATAACTGTAATATAGATATGAATCACCATGATGATCAACACGTACTATTATGATCTAGAAGTATTAGGATTTTCGCATCATAGTTAAAAATCTTAAGTTTGTAGTTTACGCCTGATGTTGAATCACACATACACTATATCACTATATCAATCAATTCATATCATAGTTATGAGTATGAGATGCGTCATAGTGCTATAGATAACTATTTTTTTAAATAAAAGCAAGACAAAATTAAAATTATGCCGACCCTTATACATATTTAATTACATCCCATCTTAGTCGAATTGGAGGAAAAATTTTATAGTGCTTAACGAATAATTCTATAATGACAAAGTCTTAGCCAAATTACACCTAAGACTAAGCGGTGTGTGTGAATTATTTATTGGTTTGATATTTTTACACAGTTTTTATGATAATCTTACCCATTAATTAACAATCAAATTGACTGATGGCTCCAGAATTACTCATACTTTGACTAATTCACAAGCTAATTAGAAAAGGTCCCCTAAATGGATGGGATGAAGCCTTCATCTAATAGTTTAAAACATAAATTAAAGAAAAAATTACATTTTACCTCCTCAAATTATCACATTTTAAATTTTAAACTTTAAAATATTACAGTTTAAATCTTAAACTATCTGAAAATTCAGAATCTTAACCTTGTATATAATTTGGTCTGCTAGACTATAGTTTTGTAACAAAACAATGTCATCTTTCCTTATTTGAGACAACGTCATTTTATCTATTAAGGATAAAATAATCAAGAACGACGTCATCTCAGATAAAAAAAATGACGTCGTCTTGTTAAAAAACTAACTTGTAGTAGACAAAGTTACATCTAAAATTAAAATTATGAGTTTCAGATAGTTCAGAATTTAAACTGTAATATTTTAGAATTTAAGGTTAAAATGTCTATTAATAATAGTTTGAATAGGTAAAATGTAGTTGCTCTGAAATAAATTAGTATTGGAAAAATTATACATACCCTCAAGCACTTGCCACAAGAAGCCTGACCACGAGGGCCGACAGGGCCACAAAAGGCAGTCCAACCATACTTACTGCGCCATGACAAAGGCTTATTAGCATCCCATGTTGAGCAATAAGCACTCACTGCATTCAAATCCCATCCATTTTGCTGCGGGTTATACAAATGATACGTGGCTCTCACATTCGAAGCGCTTTCCCCTCCGCTGCTTCCTCCACTTCCATCGCCCGTCTTGCAGTTGCTCTGGCAATTTTTAGAAGAGGAGCAGTAGTCATCAGTTGAACCACAATACCCATACTGACTACAACAGAGGTTGTTTGCACATAATCTTCCACCAGCTTGTCTCCCACATTGTTGAGCATGAGTTGCACTTGCCATAAGGCAAATGCATATCATGATCAATACCAAACATGGTCTTATTTTTCCCATTTTAATAGTTCTCTCAAGTTCTTCCCTTCTTGTTTTTGAGTTTGCATATGTTATGTTGGCTTAAATTTGGGGTTTATTTATAGGATTGGAGCAAGTAAGGTAGTTCGTACAATAAATAGACTCCTTAATTTGTTGAAACAGTCATGGAAGGGAATAGCATCTTGAATATTGAATATGTTTGAATAGTCTCAACTAGTATGCAAGCTTTGACCCAATAAAATGTGGCCTACATAATTACACAAATGTTAGGCAAAAAACTAAAGAATATGGAAATGTAACATAACACTCACGTTATCTACCATTCAAATCTATTTATTTTCATTAATGTTAGTTGTTAAACAAATGACTAAGTAAGTTAGAATAATTGGTTAAGTCACAAAAGTATAAAACACTTTTGGACCGTCATTGTCAATATGTCTACTTTGGACCATTATTGTCAATATGTCTATTTATAAATCTATCTAAATTAATTTTCAACCGACTGCAATAAAAAAGACATGTACCAATCTTTTGCCACTTGGATGTGGACATATCTCTTTATTAAATGCACTTAGATTGAAAATGATATGATCAGAACCGATTTGGATTATCAAATTTAGACGGTTAATTTTTGTGACAGTCTACAACAATTGTTCATGAGGATCGAGAAAAAGTTAAAAATATTTTTTAAATATTTTTAAGCCGACTTGATCGTTCTGTTGTGAACAAATGACCCGGATCGAATATGTTTAGCTGATAAGGAGAGAAAGTGGATCTTATGAGAACTTGTAACAGATTAGAGGCATGAAGAATGTATTGAGAGAATTAAAAAATTCAAAGGCCAAATGAAATTGAGTGTAAAATATAATTAGCTTATAAAATTAATTGAACATGACAAAAGATATACCTAATTGGATCAGGTCATTACAACAGCAAAGACAAAGGGGAAATAGTTCAGTAGGTCTTCCTCAAAGAGATCAGCTCAACGCCACTGCAGGTCGGAGCTCTCTCAGCTCAACGCACACTGAGATAGCATCACACCCCCTCTCCGCCCCAGCCCCTCAGCCCCATCAACTAGCCATTAAGTGTACATACTTGACACTAGTCACATAGTTGTCATTATTAACGTCATATCTTCCACTGTATGTGAATATCTCTTATACAGTTTTTCAAGGTAAATCAAATTTTTCTCTAAAATTATTTTGTCCAAACTCTTTAAGATCGATAAGTTAGATTAGTGTAATTGGTTAAACTCCTACACTCATTCTTTAGAGGTTATGAGTTCAAGTCATATTCTCTCATTATCTTTAGAATTTGTAATGTAACTTTGATAAAAAAAACTCTTCACAATCACTTACTTAAACATAGGTGATTATTTAGCAATGACTCATCCTTAGTGGTAGTTACCTCAAAGTTTCTTGTTTATTCTTTTGTACAAGAATCAGCTCACCTTCGAAGAAGAAAAAAAAACATGTGCGTTCCAAAATCGAATTACAACAATTTACTAGCTTTTTCTTCCTGTATGACAAATCTAAAAAATGACTTTGACCTTAGAGAAACGAGTGGCCAGACTAGTGGTGGTGGTCATGTACAAATACATGTGTGTATTTTTTAAATCATCTTAACTAAACTCTGTATATGAGTTGAAGTTGAACGCTAATTAATTAATATCTTAGATGATCACAGTTGCATAATAAGTGCCGACTCCCCATTACTACATTATGAACATGTTTACTGATTGGATTTGGATTATAAATCCTACAGATTTAGATTTATAATCCAAATCAAGTGTTTACTAAAAATAGATTCAAAAGTTTACGTGAAACTCACCATATTATTGGATTTGAAATCTATATTTTTATGAATTTCTAATCCAACTAAAAATGGGAGATTTAAAATGCAAATATTTCTTGGATTTAATGTGCAAAGTCAAAAATACCATTTTTAACTCAAACCAACAATTTATCAATTGAAGGACATTATAGTAAACTTGTATAATTTAACATAATTCAAATCATCTAATCTAACATAACTCGAATTTTTAGTAAACATAATATTACAAATCCTAAATCCAAATCTTCAATACAAACCCAAAATTTAAATCCTTAATCCAAATCATCATCCTAAAAATTTAGTAAACACGCCTTAGATGATCAAATTAGACTTAATCTTTTAGTCTTTAATTAAATGGTGTTGACTTTAGTTGAAGTGATCATTTTGGTGATGACAAACATGAGCTAATATTTTAATTAAACGTGTAGGTTCTAAATAAAGTGAAAATAAGGTTGAAAACACTTAATCTTAAGTATTTTTGTAAAAATATAAAGGACAATCGAAACTGTACATGACGAGATACACGCGACAAATTATGAAAGGAACACAAAGTATATCAAATGAACTTCAAATGGCCTAAATAATGGCTGAACTCAGAATGTTACAAGAAATTCTGAACTTGATTGAACCACCCATAAATCAGGTCGTAAAAGATCGAACCAGATAGAATTGTGTACAAACGTCAAGGCCCAGTTCACCCCCCCAGTTTGGTGTCTAAACATGCTCCATTTTGGGTGCAAGTCTGGTCATACCGGTGGAAAACCGGATAAACCATTTTGGAATCGATCAGACTGGTTCCCTAACTACTGCTACCGATTTCGTAATTAAGGCAATTACTTGCCTCATTTCCAATGTGGTCCAACCGGTGGGAAATTATTCTGTAAATGACAAATCACTCCATCTTGTTCTCCAACTGGTCTGACCAGTTTCAATAGTATTTTTAATATTATAAGTAACCCACGACATTCATTATTCCAACACACCTCTCCACATCTCTCCACGCCTCTTCAACGAAGTTCTGTAGAGTTTTACACAATTATGAGCAAAAGAATTGAGAGATTTACTCTTTGAGAGAGTGAGTTATTTTGTAAGAGATTCGAAAATCTTGACCGAGTTGTATTATCAAGGTTTAACTGGCACTACAAGCCAATAGAATTTGTAACGGTTTGGTCTTTATCATTAAGAATATCATTTGAAAAGAATCTTCAAATGAGAATCTTTGGAGTGTAGATGTAGGGATAGATTTTTTCGAATCACGTAAAAATAATGTGCGTCAAATCTATCTCTTCCCTATCTTTTATTTAAGTGCATTTTATTTTACGTATTTAATTTATAGCACGTTTATTATTTGGCACTTTAATATTCCACTTCGTCATTATTTTTGCATGTTTAACATTCCACATATTATTTATTTAATTATTAACTCGTAGCGAAATTGAGTTTCATTCTTGATCTTTCATTTGCTACTTGATTAGTTTATTGCTACTTGCACGATTATCATATTATTGTTTGATATTACCCCATTCCCTTCAATCTTGATTCTTCTCTAACCATCTTTCAGCGGTGTCTCATGGAGAATCAACGTATTAGGGTTCAATGGGAGAATAGAACCCCTAGAAGCGATTCTTGAAAAAAATTTACTAACCGGGGATGACGCTTGTGAAGTGGATGTTGGAGAGAATTTCAATTCCATTACGATCGAGGAGAACTAGTTAAGTATTATTGGAAAACTTCTAATAGATAGAAAGTTCAATAGGTTTGGATTAAAAGATTGGTGGAAAAGGCGTGGGGATTGGGTCAAAAATTCAAGTTTGTTGAGGTAGAGCTTAATCTTTTAAAATCTTTTTTCAGAATGAAAACAGTCCGTGGTTGTTTGAAGACAAACTTTTTATTAAACAAAATTGGAGCCGTGATTTCAACACTAAGAAATTGATGTTTCAATTTTGTGCCTTTTAGGTGCAAGTGCATGAGTTACCATTAGAGTGTCGGAACAAGAACGTTGGTTCGTTGATTGGGAAATGTTTCCAGCAGGTCTTCGATATCGAAGAAGGGATTGATAGGGATGGTGTAGTGTAGAAGAAATTCATCAAAATCTGAGTTCTCGTTGATATTTCAAAATCTCTTCTGCGAGGACTAATTATTAATAATGATGGTAACAGAGTCTCGGCTAAATTCTGGAATGAATGATTACCAAAATTTTGTCACTATTATGGAAAGATAGGGCATGAAGAAGATCACTATGTAGAACGCAGTGTGATGAGGAAATTTATGCTCTTGGAATGAATAACTAAAGGAAGATGCGTTTTGTTAATGATGGTCATTCAGATAGTCCTCGTCAAGAAGCTCGACAAGAGAACGGTCAGTGTACTCAAGCAAAAGTGGCGGTGGTGCGGCTTGCTCCAGTGAAGAACATTGGGGTGTTTCAGAAAATCAAGGGGAAAATATCTCACCAAGATTTCCAGAGCAGTCAAAGGAAATAATTAAGAAGGATATACAACAAGAAAATAAGGATTTAATCCCTGTTATAATTATATTATCAGATTGTTCACTGTAGCAAATAAGAAAAACAAATAAATGAGTAGAAAATAACTTACAAAACTCGTTAATGTAAATGGAAAATCTAGAATTTAAGTTTGAGTCCAACGAATTCACGATGTCTCCTTAAGATAAATTTGCTCCCTCTACGGTGCTTAAGGCGCATAAGCAATCATCTCTCAGGATAAAACAAACGTCATTCTCACAGAAGAAGCACTACACTCCACAAGAACTGGTGAACCAATGTATGTCTTGTAATCAAACTGAAAGTGAATAACTAATGGTAATGCAAAGAAGAAAAAGTAAGAGAGTTTATTTTTTTTTCAAAAATGGGAAATGTCAAAGGTGTTATCCTCTTGGTTACACCAATATATTTATAACCATTGAATGGTTGTCCCTTTTCACAATAAATGGTTGTCCATTTTTGTAATGGTTCCCACAACTTGAATGGTTGTCTCATTTCATAATGGTTACCACCAAAAGTCACAAAGACATTATCGAGTGGTCACCGTAATAGATACGATAATGGGTTTGAGAAAAACATAGATCATGTTATTCTATCAACTGAGAATAAACACATAGTTACATCAATTAGAGAATTTCAGAATCAGAGCTCATTCTATCTTAGTTAGAACTGCTCAATTAATGCAATGTCAAAACCATTTTCCAACAATCCCCCACATAAATGAAAATTGGCCTGCTTATAGATGTGCATATGGAAATGTGATGAAAACATTAGTTTGATTACAAATGAGGAGTAGTTGCATCAGGAATAGTAGCCAAAGACTTTGAACTTTCCCTAGTGAGATTCTATCGGATTTACTGGCTAATCAGTACACTTGATGTCTTTGAACTGTCAGTTTTTTCTGTTAACCAAGATAATAAAATTCACACAGTTCCCCTTCAGACACAATTGATTCTTATGTTTGTGTTCATTTTGGCCTTGAACACCACCTGGTTTCATGAGTGTTTTAGAGAATTAAGCCTACAAATTCTCCTAGAAGCGGCCCTCTTCACACTCACATAAGTGATTTCCATGAAGAGTATCCTGTTGTACTCCAGTTGTATATGTACAAGCTATAGAAATCATTAAAAGCGTAACTTATCCTATTACTCTCGGTAGATGTGCACTGTCTCATCATAGGAATGGGTACGTGAAAATATCTCCTCAGTGCATACTGAGTCACTTACATAGTTCGATTGTCCCTTTGAACCTAGATCTTGGGATCTCCAGTCAGCTAGGTTGGGTTGCCACTGTGACGACACTTGATTAGTTATAAGCTTTAAGCTCATTCCCCTCAATGATCTTTCTACTTGCTCTCGTATCAAACCTTTACTTAACGGATCCGCTATATTGTCTTTTTACTTTACATAGTCAATGAAAATAATTTCATTTGAGAGCAATTGCCTAACAATATTATGTCTCCGACGTATATGACGAGACTTACCATTATAGATTTTATTCTGTGCTTTTCCTATTGCCAATTGGCTATCGCAATGTATAAATATTGCAGGCACAAGTTTTGGTCAATTCGAAACATCCTCTAAGAAATTACGAAGTCATTACGCTTCTTCTCCAGCTATGAACTCAGATTTCATAGTAGACATAGCACTACAAGTTTGCTTAGAAGATTTCCAAGATACTGATGCACCTCCAAGAGTAAAAATATATCCACTCATAGATTTAGAGTCTTTTGTATATGATATCCAGTTTACATCACTATAACCTTCAATTACAGCTGGATATCTCATAAAGTACAGCCCAAAGTTTTTAGTATGTTCTAAATACCCTAAAACTTTAACAATGGCCTTCCAATGATTTGAACCAGGATTACTCGTATAACGACTTATCTTACTTACATCATAAGCTATGTCAGGTCGAGTACAGTTCATGACATACATTAAACTGCCTATTATACGAGAGTATTCTAATTGTGATACGCTCTCACCAATATTAGATACTAGATGAAGGTTCACACACCACTGGTGTCTTTACTGGATTAATGTGTATGAGACAAAATTAATCCAATAGCTAATCTAGAAATTTTAATTCCTAGTATCACATCAGTAACACCCATATCTTTCATTTCAAATCTACTAGCTAGCAATTGCTTAGTAGACCTAATGATGTCTAGATTGCTACCCATCATTAGCATATCATCTACATATAAACATACAATGACATATCCTTTCTAAGTGCTTCTTACATAAACACATTTATCACACTCATTAATTTTAAAACCATTCGACAACATCACATTGTCAATTTTTTCATGCCATTGTTTCGGAGCTTGTTTCAAATCATATAATGATTTGACTAATCTACAACTTTCCTTTCTTTCCTTGGAGCAATGAATCCTTCTGGTTGTTCCATATATATTTCTTCATCCAATTCTCCATTTAAGAAAGTTGTTTTAACATCCATTTGATAAATCTCAAGTCCATGCAATGATGCTATAGCAATAAGCAAACGAATGGATGAGATTCTTGTAACTAGTGAATAAGTATCGAAATAATCTAGTTATTCTCTTTGCTTGTAGCCTTTAGCGACAAGTCGTGCTTATATTTATCTATTGATCCGCCTGCTTTCAATTTTCTTTTAAAGATCAACTTACACCCTAATGGTTTATTTTCAGCTGGAAGATCAACCAATTCCCACGTGTGATTTTGCATAATGGATTCAATTTCACCATTTACAACTTCTTTCCAATATAAAGCTTTAGGAAAAGACATGGCTTCTTTGAAAGTTTGTGGTTCATTTTCCAACAAATATGTTAGAAAATCTGGTCCAAAGGACGTTGCAGTCATTGTCCTCTTGCTACGTCTAGGTTCCTCCTCATTTATGAATTATTGATCCATGCTAGTCGTAGCATCATGATTTCTTTTATATGAGCTTGTCTCTTGTGGCATGTTATATGGAATTATATTCTCAAAGAATGTAGCATTCTTTGATTCTATTATTGTATTATCATGCAAGTCAGGAATCTCAGATTTATAAACAAGGAATCAATATGCACTATTATTATCAACATAACCAATGAACACACATTCAATGGTTTTAGGGCCTATCTTAACTTTTTAGGTTTAGAAACCGCCACATTTGCTAAACACCCCCACACTTTTAGGTATTTAAAGGTAGGCTTTCTACCTTTCCATAACTCACAGGGTATTTTATGTGTTTTCTTGTGAGGTATTCTATTTAGAATATAATTAGCAGAAAGCACGGCTTCCCCCCACAAGTTCTGAGGTAAACAAGAACTAATCAACATAACATTCATCATTTCCTTTAGTGTTATATTTTTACATTAAGCAACACCATTCGATTGAGGTGAGTAAGGAGCAGTAATTTGGTGAATGATTCCATGTTTTGAACAAAATTGTTTAGTAGTAAGGAGCAATGTGAATGATTCCATGTTCTGAGGTAACCCAGAACTAATCAGCATAACATTCATCATTTCCTTTAGTATTCTATTTTTACGTTCAACAACACCATTCGATTGAGGTGAGTAAGGAGCAGTAGTTTGGTGAATGATTCCATGTTCTGAACAAAATTATTCAAAAGGCGAATCATATTCACCACATCTATCACTCCTTATCATATTTATCTTTTTGCTAAATTAATTCTCAACTTCATTCTTGTTGTCGAAACACTTCAACTGCCTCATCTTTGTTTCGTAGCAAATACACATAACAAATCTAGTGTAATCATCTATAAATGTGATGAAATATTTTTTACCACCTCTAGTTTGCACAAACTTTAAATCACAAACGTCATAGTGAATTAACCCTAGAGGCTTAGTGCACCTTTCACTAGTATGAAAATGTGCTCTTGTCATCTTTAATTCCACACAAATCTCACATTTATGATTAGCATCGATTTTGAAATTAGGTAAAAGATTCATACTACTTAGTCTTCTCAAAGAATAAAGTTTACATGTCCTAATCTAGCATGTCATAAATGAGAAGACTCAAGCAAGTAAGGAAAAGAACATTTATTATTATTAACAGAAGATTGTGGTACAACAGTCATAACACTCATCTTTAAAAGCCCATCACATAAATAACCCTTTCCCACATACATATCATTTTTAGAAAGTACAAATTTATCAAAGACAAGCACCAATTTAAACCCATTTTTGCTAAGCAACGACCTAGACAGTAAATTCTTGCGAATGTCAGGCACATGAAGAACATCATTGAGGGTAAGCTCCTTGTCTGATGTCATTTTCAAAATTACTTTTCCTTTCCTTTCGACATTAGAAACAGAAGAGTTCCCCATGAACAGTTGTTCTCCATTTCCCACTAGTGTGTAAGTAGTGAACATTCCTTTGTTTGCACAAATGTGACGAGTGACACCTGTGTCCACCCTCAATTCTTTAAGATTTCCTACTATATTACATTCGGAGACAACCGCAACAAGATTTAGGTCTTCAATGCCATCAGATAGCTTGTCCATTTTAGTTACATTAGCTTGAGCATTCTTCCTTTCCAAGTTCTTGGGCTTTCGACAATCCTTAGAGAGATGTCCTTGTATACCACAATCGTAGCATTTTTCTTTGAACTTCTTGGCATTATTATGTCCTTTACTTGGACCATCACTAGAATGCTTCCTTTTTTATTGGTCTTCGCCCCTTTTTCCAGGATGTTAGCTTTAGAAAACATAGGGTGGCTACCACTATTTTCCTCGGACTATTATCCTCTTCAATCCTCAAACAGACTATAAGCTCTTCTAGCGTCATCTCTTTATGTTTATGCTTGAGATAATTCTTAAAATTCTTCTAAGAGGAAGGTAATTTTTCAGTAATTGCAGATACTTAGAAAGATTCACTGAGAGACATACTCTCAGCATGAATATCATGAAGAATAACTTGAAGTTCTTGTACTTGACTAATAACAGTCTTTGAATCGAGCATATCAAATTCCAAAAATCTACCGACTAGAATTTCTTCATACCGGCATCTTCGGTCTTGTATTTCTTGTCCAAAGACTCACATAGACCTTTTGCATTGTCTATCGAGCAATATACATTATACAACATCTTGTCAATTCCATTGAGGATGTAATTTCTACACAAGAAACCGACATGTTTCCATGCATCTAAAGCGTCCACTTTCTCTTTCTCAGTTTCTCCTACTGATAAAACACGTGCTTCTTCTTTAAAAACCTTAGCCAAATTCAATGTCGTAAGATAAAACAATATTTTTGTTGCCAACGTTTGAAATCTGAACCATTGAATTTTTCAGGCTTTTCCCCATGATTTATATTGCCAATACTCATATTAGGAATGGTGTTACTAGATGATGTCATTTTCTGTTACAAAAACAGAAAATGAAATAAATCAACAAAAGCTTGAAAATTAGAAAGATTCACCCAAACACTGCGAAACAGTGAAATTTAAATCAACAAGATTAAATATATGAGGATAACATAAACGATTACGAAACGATTCACCCAAACACTGCGAAACAATTACGAAACAATATACTAATTGCCCAACCTCAACTGAATTCAAGAAACTTTATACTGAATAAACGAAGTTCAACAAAAAGCACCCAGAAACATATCACGCAAAGGAATGTGCACTAAACAATTTACTGAACTATTATAAAAATAATTTCGAAACCAATTTTCAAGCACTGTAATGTGGGAACAAGGAAATTTAAAAAATGGAAAAACCGATTAACAAAGACAAGTGGCGGCACAATTAATATTAGTATAAAGGAATCGGTAAAAACAAATAATTTAAATCACTGAAATTATAAAACCAGAAAATTGCTTGAAACAAATTTTTGAAAAGTTTAACAAAAACACTTTGAAAATAGAATTGAATAAAATTAAATTTAAACACAATACAGTGAACAAACTCAAAGCCTCAAATTCGTCTTAAGATTGTTATAATTGTATTATTATATTGTTCACTGTAGCAAATAAGAAAAACAAACAAATAAATGAGTAAAAAATAACTTACAAAACTCGTTAATGCAAATGAAAAATCTAGAATTTAAGTCTAAGTCCAATGAATTCACAATGTCTTCTTAAGAGGAATTTGCTCTATCTACGGTGCTTAAGGCGCGCATAAGCAATCATCTTCCAGGATAAAATAGACTTCATTCTCATAGAAGAAGCACTACACTTGTACAAAAACTGGTGAACCAACGTCTGTCTTGTAATCAAACCGAAAGTGAATGACTAATGGTAATGCAAAGAAGAAAGAGTACGAATGTAGGAAGTAAGAGAAATTTTAAGCAAACTCGTTAGTTTCGGAGCCCGAGTTATCTGTATCTGTGTTGGACCGCAAAAAATAGAAAGTGAAGATCTTAGTGAATAAGGTGGAGGAAGTCAGCCTGAAATGGCCTCAACCTGATCAATGAGAATTATAAGTTGGAACTGTCAGTGTATGGGAAGACCCCTGATGGTTCATTCTTCAAAGAAGCTTTGTAGGCTTCACTCCCTAGAGGTGGGACTAAAAATAAAACGTCTCAGTTGGAACGGATTTAGTATATATTAAGGATGAATTTTTGTCTCACTGTTGATTCGGTTGGTTTGAGTAGGGGTATCACGCTTTTGTGGAATAACTCTAATGTAGTTTCAGTAATAAAATATGGGAAATTCTTTGTAGAAGCCGTGGTAAATGATTTGGAAGGGAGGTAGGTTTGGAGATTCTTTGAAGTCTATGCTAGTACGAATAATACGATCCTGAGTGAGCAATGGGATATTTTGAAAAATAGGATCAATGTGGCGAACCAAGCTTCAAGCTTGTCTTGTCATGAGTGATTCTAATGCTATCACTTGTGGTTCAGAGAAATGGGGCAATGATCGTAGAAATTGGAAGGTGATTGATAATTTTAATATTTTTATTAGTGAAGAAAATATTTTTGATATGGGTTTCCTTGGGCCGGCATATACATGGACTAATAAAAGAGATGGAAATGGGCTAATCAAATAACGCTTAGGCTGATGTTTGGTTAATGAAAAATGGTTGAATCAGTACCCGATGATAAAACCAGTCTATATCCCTTTAGGGGGAATTTCCAGGTTTAATGTGATTTTTTTTAAAAAATCTAAAAATAAGATAGTTTGGAAACTAATTCCAAAACTAAGGTATTTTTTACCACGTTGGAATGTATCTTTTGAAAAGATGACTTCTAGTTGACAAAAGTTGTCTTTACAAAAGTCGCCTAGTGCAGCCTGAAAGTTTTTTGCAAAGACGTCAACTTCTGCTTTCTGAAAGCCGAATAATCCTAAACAAGCCTCTAGATTTTATCATTTTCATCCTCAGAATCTTTTCTTTTCCCTTCCTTGTTATTTTGAAGCGTAATTTTTTTATCAAGATTCAGCCGTCTAGCTTTCTTTGTCATGTTCTTGACTACATTATCCTTAGTACTCTTCTCTGATTTTTCATCATCTTCGAAAACCTCCTTCCCTCTTTTTCTTCCTCTCCTCAGCAAACCATCTCTTTCTTCTACTTTAGAAGAGTCAGTTGCAGGGCTAAGCTTGTAGATATTTTCAAGTTTGACAGCAATTTCATTGTAATCCAAATCCAAGGTACATTAAAAAGCTTCATCTCTATCGATGACTTTTACTCGTTTTGAAGTTTGTTTGGCTTTCCCTATTCTCTTCTGGTTTTTATTCATTTCTATGGGCAAAGAGATTTGCTCTTGAGGTGAAACCAAAGCAGTCTTATTGGAATTGTCTGCTTTGAATTCTATGTAGCCTCATATTTGTGGTCACGCCACCACGAAGGCGTCTTTTGCAAAGACGTCTTCGTCCTAGGGGTACCATTTCACCTTATTCTTGAAATTAGTTTTAAAAGTACTGTAGTTTAATTATTACTTTTTCAAAAGTACTGTAGAACGCTCTGATCATGTGGCGCTACTAATTAATATGGGTGAGAATTTTTCAAGCTGGAAACTAATTTGGGAAAATGGCATATATAGGCCACTTTCATAGTAGGTTAGAAATTGACCTAAAGAAAATTAATGTAGATAAATGGTCATTTTCTAGTTAATTTAGTTGTAAGCTTTTATGATTTGTCTACAATGCTTTTATCTCATGTTTCTACTCATTTTTTTAATTTGAGGATTAATATCAACAAATCAAATATTTGAAATTAATTTTAAAATATGCAATCACCAATAATTCCTATAACTACTCCTAAATTTATAGAATATTTGAAAGATGATTTTTAAGTAGATAATTAGATAAATGAAATATCTAAAAAAATATCAAATATTATTTTTAAAAGTCATATTTTAACTGTGATCTATAAATTTTCACGACTAAATTCATTTTGTGAAAAAAGAAATATCACATACTAATTTTTTTAAAACGTATTTTAACTATTACTTTTTAATAGGTAACTTAGAGCACAAGTACAAATTTGAAAAAAATATTAAAGAATATGTAAAGGAAAAGCTAGGCATAAAAATTGGGAGAGAATTTGGGGAAAATGGAATTAAAATCACAAAAAAAATTGTCACGAAAATCTCTAAAATCGAGGTATATCAACAAATTTCACCCTTAAATAAAATAAATTGATAATGGATAAGATATGGACATTTTAGATAACTAATAATTTTTCAAATCACATCAACTAAACAATGGTAATTTATTTACTACTATATTTTTTTAGCTATTTTTTAACTCAGTACCATAAAATGGTCTATCTGCTAGGATTCCTAAACTAATTTTAAGGTATGACCGTGGTGGGCTATATTCAAGGAGGGCAATGAGGCTGATAAATTGAGCTAGGCCATTAGTAATAGATTGGAGGGTTATTTCTCGGTGTAATGTGGTTTTTAAAATAAATTCAAGAAATAATTTAGTTTTAAAACTAATTTCAAAACTAAGGTGAAAATGACCACGTTGGAAGGCATCTTTTGTAAAGACGATTTCAAGTTGGCAAAAGTCATCTTTACAAAAGACGCCTTCAGTGCATATGCTCCCACCTACATACAAAAATCAACACAACCTATAATACAACCTGCATACAAAAATCATCCATCCTGCAGAACATTTTATAACTTTATCACCATTCTCAACGAACTGCATATATCTTCAACAATTTTTATGACTTTACATTTTATATTATTTTACAAAAATCTAAATACAAAAAATATAAATCAATCACGTTCCACACGGTGGTCGTCTTCTCATTCTTCTTGGGCGTCTTTCAAAAATTTGTAGTTGAGTTACTTGTGATGATGGACCTTCCTCCATAATAGCCGCTGCTATACTTTCTTCTATAAGCGGCGAGTCTTCCTCCACAATATGTGGGTCTTCATCCACAATAGGAGTATCTTTCACAATAGGTGAGTTCTGGGCACGTCTTCTACCTCCACTAAAAGCATTAGCTCATCCTCCTTTACGCTGTTGAGGTTAATGAAATGGTTCAGAAGTGGAACCAAGTTGAGTCGCTGACTCACCTCCAAATGTTTAAAAGACCGGCGACGTGTATGGCTCTTGCAGAGACATAAATGGTTCGTCTTAAGGCATGTGTGATTCTTGTTGATTTCTTTGAGATGAGCTGTGCACTCCATGCCTTCGGGAGAAAAGAGCTTGATAAGCCGCATTCGTTTGTCTTATTGCATGTACGACTATCTCACACACATTACAGATTTGAGACATTATCCAAGATGGCTCAATATCATCAAGTGTTAAAATTGTTAATATTGTCCAGACTCTCCGTCTGCATAGATAAAAAAATATTACATAAGTTATTTATTAAATTACCATATAAGCCTATTAATTACATAAATTAATAAAAAAAATTACCATTAAATCATATAACGCTCCATGTTGAGTTATGTATCACCGTGTGATTCTCTGATACCATAACATGTATGAGCTATCATATCCATGTTCATCCACGTGCCCCTCAACAATGTGTGTCCTATGCTCATCCCATCTCTCAATGTATGCCTGATGTTGGATGCCCCAATTTAGTTCATTTCTCCCCCTTAATTCGATGCCATTCAACTGTCTTTCGGTATCACATGGCTCAGGTACACGTTGAATCATACTGAATTATCTTAGAACACGATTCGGTTGATGTCATTCCACTATATGAAAGAAAATGAGGGCAGAGACAGACCGTCATATATCTCCGTGGATGATGCAGTATGCAGGAAATGTATGGATAGTATCATTATAAAGTTTCCATATAACATATAAAAACCATATTATAAATAATATGACAAAACTTGAGTGTTACCTATGGTATAAATAAAAAGTATAATATTACATGATCTGGAGTTTGTCTATATAATGCAAATCGATACACTTCAAGAACATGTTTGGAGCTCTCTATGAGACTAAAAACATCTCTCCATCTATGAGATAAATTGCATAGTTAAATACATGTAAATGATAACATACATATATAATAATCAAATGAGTTGACTTACTGTATACCCAAAGGAGGAGGTGGCGTTGGAAGTCCATCTTCCCCGACATTATCATGTCTCGCCCGTTGCAACCTCACTGGTGCCAAATGTGGAAATCAGTCCCATGCCCATAATTGCAGTAATACTAGTGGGCCAGCAATATCAGAAGCATTTTTATGGCTGGCTTTGCACATCTCCATATACAACCATGCAAGGCATGCACTACCCCAACTATACTGACCAGCCTCAGCAAAATCTTCTAGTAAAGGCAAGAATATCAAATACACATTAATGTTTGACTCATCACAAAAAAGGGTACCCCAAGAAATTTCAATATATGCACGTGCATAACGTTGCACATGAAGCTCGACGTCATCATTAGATAATGGGGAAAAATGTGCAGTCAAACATGTCATAAGTAAACATGATCCCTGTAAATCACGTGGGCCTGGTCGAAATCCTAATAAATCTTCACATATCCTTGGCCAACCTCGATGTGCACTACATGTTATCATCATCCCATCAACTGGAAGTCCTAACTGTATTTGCATATTATGTAGAGTAATAGTACACTCACCATGTGCCATATAAAATGTGTGTGTTTCAGAAAGTCATCTCTCCACAAAAGATGTGATCAAGTTCCATTCGAGGGTGATAAACCCAACCCTCACAATCCAGTACGAATCAAATATGGAATAATACGTCTATGGAGTGGCATGTTCCGATGAACAACTACAGTATGTCGGCAACAATGTAAAGCAGAGAATCCTTCTGGTCCCAAACATGTTGGGATTCTAGTTGATCCTGTAAATACAACACTGAGCTACCTTGTGATCTAGGCTCCATGATATCCTGAAAATGAGTGTCGTTAGAAATACAATGATTATATTGAATTATATAAAAATGTACTAAGTCAAATATTACACAACAATTACAGAACTAGATCTAGAAATTCTACAAATTAATCTACAAATTCAAATTTAATAACTATAATTTCATAATATATCAACCCATTCATAAATAAAATCTTACAAATTAAGAGTTTAAACATCACATAATTGAGAAAATGCATCTAAAATTTAATGATTTCAAGAACCCAAAACACATAAAAATCTAGAGTTTGAGAGAGATTAAAGAGGGATATTACAAAATTAATGACATATATCCATACAACACTCATAAATAAGTGAATAATTTTAAGATTTGAAGAACAAATTTAAGAGATCAAAGGAGTTAGAATTATACCTAGGGTTTGAGGAGTTTTTGCTAGTAATTTGAGAGATTGAGAATTTTTTTTGTGAATGAGAGTGAGATAAGAGTGAGAGGGTGCAATGCCGACGAAATGACAATAAACTCTGGCCACAATCGACGACGAATGGCAGCAGGCTGAGAGATTTCTATTCGTGGATGTTTTGTTCGCAAAACAACGCTCACACGTTCTGTCTGTATTGCGAGGGTTATAGGTATCGTTGAAGGCGTCTTTTACAAAAGACGCATTCTACGTGGCCTCATTTATGACCACACCGGCACGAAAACGTCTTTTGCAAAGACGCATTCATCCTAACTATACATTTCCACCTTATTTTTAGAATTTATTTAAAAAATATAGTATTTTAATTATTATTTTTTCAAATATACCGTAGAATACTAAAAAAATCACTTTGTGAAACCCCATTCTTTCGAAAAAAATTTCCCTTACCCTCTTCAAAGCCCCTCTCTGCGCGAAGCCTTTCTCTGTAGTCTTCTCTCCACCGCAGTCAGTTTGTGAGTCATCTTAGCTATTGAAGCCCCTCTTTGCGTGACATCAAATTTTCTCTGCTGCTATCTGAAGGTAGTAAGCATCTCTTTCATCTGATGTTGTTTGATTCGGTACACGCATGTTAGTGGATTTGAGTCAATGTGCTTCTGGAGTTTGGAGATTGGGCTACTAACTGCTTGGAGATGTTTTTCTTCTTTATTTCTCTCATTTTGATCGATACTTTTGGTGGGTTGATGACGGGTTTTCCTTTCAACATAGGCATGTTCTTTTCAACCCAATTTGTTGTTGGGTAAAAATTGTTAAGTTTGCTGCTTCTGTCATTTTCCTTCTTTCCTTTCCCAAGGGTTTCCATGGCTTATGGGACTTTCTGATATATAGTGCTCGAATTAGATGAGGGACCATTTTAGGGTTAAACAAATATTGGCTTTTAGACAATATGTTTTTAAGATTGCTCAAGTGAGTGTTATTTTCTCCCATTTAGAACCTTAAGCAGCATTAAGTGAGAGACATGTATGATCTTAAAGCCATACGCTTTGGTGTTGATGGAAATTGAACTTCGTTCTACTGGGAAATATGTTCTTTATAAAAAATAAATTTAGCTTGTAGTTGTGATGTAATAGATTTATTTCTTTTCCATAGAACGGGTAACATCTTTCGTATAGGAGGTGAAAATCTCTTGGATTCAGGTTTTCTAGTTTGAGGTTTTGCCAAGTCCATTATGAAAAAAGATTATGTCCATTATGTGGTTTACGAAAATGAGGACGAAATGGGAAAACTGTATGGTATTACGTATTTATTTATTTCCATTATGTTCGATAGTACGACCGGTTCTTTAATTTTTATTTCCTTAATCTTTTACTAATCTTTTAGTTATGTAGGTTACATATCTATATCTAGATTTGAGTATCTAATGATTGATATGAAATGGTATTACGTATTTATTTTTTGGTGCATAAGTAGGCATTCAATATGTGAGCCACTCTTTTCATTTTTGTTTCACTACATTACTTTTATATTGTATTAAACATGAAGTTTTAATTCATAATAGTGAATAACCATTTATTTCTCATAATTGTCATCTTATTCAAACCATTCTTCTATTTCAAGATTTGGGTTGTCCTATTCAGTTGAACAAGAAATCTCATTATATTTTTTTCTTGTATACGTATATTCTATTTTGTTTAAAGAAAGTACGCTGCAACTATTATAATTCATGTTTCAAATTTATAGAAAAGTATGAACATCGACAATAGTTGGATTAAAAATCTGGATAGATTGTCTAAGCAGTATCTTGACGGTATCGAATCTTTTATCAATGTGGCTAGTAATCACCTCAATAGAGAAGAGAAAACTCATTATCCATGTAGAAATTGTCTTAACATAAAAAATTGTCCTTACGGGAAGTTGAAATTCATTTGTACACTCATGGAATGTCATGGACCTATCAAACTTGGGTATTCCATGGTGAAGAGATACTTGATAATCCACATTTCCATCATACACCCAATGTAGGTGTTGAGTTGGAAAGTGATGATGAACAAGGTGACCATGAGACAGTAGAAATGTTAAACGATATGGGTGGTTATTATGGGATGGACTGGACCGAGCAAGAAAATAGAGATGATGAAACTAATCAAACAAACATGCATCAAGAGACAACAAGAAGGTTTGATGATTTGTTTAGTGAAGCTGAACAAGAGTTTTATCATGGTTTAAGTTGTAATCACTAAATTTTCTTTTCAAGTTGATGCATATTAAAGTGCTTAGTCGTTGGAGCAACAAGTCATTTGATTTGTTACTTCAACATTTGAAGGATTCTCTCCCAGCCGACATTAAAATCTCATCATCTTATTATGAATCAAAAAGAAAGTTACGGGATTTAGGGTTGGGATATGACATAATCCATGCTTGTAAATATGATTGTGTGTTATTTTGGAAAGATCATGAAGAAGAAGATGAATGTCCTGTATGCGGTGAATCAAGGTACAAAATAGATGATGCTAAAGGTAAAAAGATTCCACAAAAGCTATTACGTCACTTTCCTATAATACCTAGATTGCAAAGATTGTTCATGTCGAAGTACACATCACCCGATATGAGATAGCACAAGAAGAAACGCATCGAAGTTGAAGGTGTGTTATGACATCCCGCTGACTCTGAAGAGTGGACGGAGTTTGATAAGCGGTATGATTGGTTTGCAGAAGATGCTCAGAATATAAGATTAGGACTTACTACAAACGGATTTAATCCATTTGGAAATATGAGAAACTCTTATAGCATGTGGCCTGTAATATTAGTACCTTACAACATGCCCCCTTGAAAGTGTATGAAAGAACCATTTTTATGATGTCATTGCTAATTCCTGGTCCAAAGTCACCCGACAAAGAAATTGATGTGTATTTGCAGCCTTTCATAGATGAGCTGAAACAATTATGGAATGGAGTGCAAACATATGATGCCACTGTGGCACAAAGTTTTTCTTTGCATGCTGCCATACTATGGACAATAAATGATTTTCCAGCATACGGTGACTTGTCTGGGTGGAGCACAAAAGGCTATAAAGCATGTCTTGTATGCAACGAAGATGGAACTTCTCAAAGATTACGAAGTAAAATATGTTATATGGGACATCATCGATATTTACCTGGTGATCATATTTGGAAGAAGAGTAGATTGCGTGATAAGCAAGAATTTCGTGATGCACCAAGAACATTTACTGGAGTTGATATTTTGAGGCAGTTGGATCAACTTCAATTTTCAAAATTTGGCAAACACCCGTGTAAGTTGGACAAGAAAAGAAAGTGTGTTTGTGATGACCTTAATTGGAAAAAGGGAAGCATCTTTTTCCAACTTCCATACTGGTCTACATTAAAAATCAGACACAAGCTTGATGTTATACATATTGAGAAAAATATTTGTGACAGTGTATTAGGAACATTGTTAAATATAGAAGGTAAAATAAAAGATACAGAAAAAAGCTCGATTTGATTTAGCTGACATGAAGATAAGAAAAGAATTGTACATTCGACAACAAGGAAACAGATTTGTAAAACCACATGCATGTTACATGTTGACACTAGATGAAAGAAGAAAGTTTTGTAAGTTTATAAAGTCGGTAAAATTTCCAGATGGATTCGCATCAAACATCTCAGGATGTGTTAAAGCAGATGAAGGAAAAATATGGGGACTAAAAAGTCATGATTGTCATGTTTTATTACAGAGACTTATTCCAGTTGGAATTCGTTCGTTCTTGTGTAAGGATGTATGCACAGCTTTAGTTGAACTATCTAATTATTTCAAAGAATTGTGTTCGAAGATGTTAAAATTAAAGGACTTAGATATGCTTCCAGAAGGAATAATTTTGATTCTTTGTAAGTTAGAAATGATCCCCCCCCCCTGCATTTTTTGATGTCATGGTCCATCTGGCGGTTTATTTAGCACGTGAAGCAAAAATGTGTGGCCATGTTGGTTATAGTTGGATGTATCCAATTGAAAGGTATGTTTCAACTTAGTCTCCTCATCATAATCTCCTCATCGTTATTCGATACTCAACATAATCTTTTGGCTTATGTTTCAGGAGCTTACATACCTATAAACAATATGTTAGAAATAAAGTTCGCCCTGAGGGTTCGATTGTAGAGGCATACACTGTAAATGAATTATTGACTTTTTGTTCTTTTTCTCTCCAAGGAGTTGAAACCAAATTCACTCGTTCTCAGAGGAACGATGATGGTTATGTTGACAACCAATCAAGTGGATCAATTATAGCTTTCACTCAACGTGCTCGCCCAATTGGCTCTGCGAACATAAAAGCAATGTTAAAACATGAAATTGAAATTGCTAAATGGTATGTGCTGAATAATTGTGAAGAAGTTCATCCTTTCAAAAGTACAATTTCGTATGATGGTGTCTTAGGTTTATATAAGTAATTACTTCATGCACACATATATTAATGTTTTGCAGGGAACACATGAGGGAATTACAAAGTAGAAGTAGAGCAAACTTAGCCAAAAGGCATCAAAAGCATTTTCCCGAATGGTTTAGAACCCGAGTACGCTAGTAAATATTTTCGTATGATGAAATACTAGATTTTTTAATAGATGGCACAATTGCGTCACAAAAGTTTAGTAGAAGCCACTGATGATCTATATGCTCTAGCATGTGGTCTAGATATCTGTGTGAAGTCTTATACCAGTTGCATTGTCAATGGTGTTCGATTTCACTCTATAGATCGTGATACCCACGCATAACTCAGAATAGTGGAGTAGTTGTTTCTGGAAAACATGATAATGAAAAGATTGAATTTTTTGGGGTATTAAAGGAAGTGATTGAAATGCAGTACGTGCTCTCCAGACGAGTCATATTATTCAAATGTGATTGGTACGATACAAATGCAAAAAGAAATAGAATAAAACAAGATCATGGGTTCACTTGTATAAATGTAGATCATAAGTGGTATGAAATTGATTCTTTTATCCTCAGATAAGTCAAACAAGTATTTTATGTGGACGACTATAAATTTGGATCAGGTTGGAAAGTGGTGCAAAAAGTTCATCATAGGCATTTATGGGATGTTCTCGGGAGAAAAGAAGATGATAACACAGAAGTTAATGAAACAAGTTTGTTATCTATCCATCCAGAAGTTGACTTAGAGACAATACAATTATATAGAGATGATGTGGAACCTTGTGAAGTAGATATAGACTCATTAAATGTAGATGATAACGACGCGGACAATAATTTTATTAATGATATGGAGGAAGAAGATGAAACCTTAGCAAATTATGATAATGATTCGGAAGATATAATTTAAAGTGATGATGCTACAGATCTTGAATCATGAAGTGAGTTTGAAATTTAGTTTATGTCTACTACAATTATACTTATGTCCAATATTCTATTGTTTATGTTTTTACAAGTGCTGCACATTCTTTCATTATTGGAAAACATATGTTTGATGATAATGCAAATTGTTATGTGACCTGGAGATGATCGACGTGGTCGTAGAATGAATCTTGATATCGATTCTCCTATAGAGGAGTCTTCTCCTGATATTGGTATTAGTTACTAAATATATAGTTGTTATTTTCCTTGATATATGATGTTTGCTTATGATTTATACTATATTGCAGTGACTTCATCTTCTAAGAGAAAGGGTCGTGGGGGTACTAGAGACCTTGAAGTTGATCATTTAGTGAGTCAATTTGGAAGACTACCTGTTGAAATAGAACCTCTAAAGACAATGCTTGTTGGTACTTATGCCCCTCAATTTCGAAATGAGATTGGTACTATAGTACGTCCGTTTGCACCACTTTAATATAACGGCTGGAGCAAAGTACCAGACTCTTTTAAGAATACTATAGTTGACAGATTGAAGGTAAAGTATATTATATTAGCAATAATTGGGTTTTTAAACATCAGTATATTTATACAGATAATTTAATTTATTCTTTTTATGTAGGTTTGATTTGATTCTGAGGTGAACAAAGTTATGTCTGATTATATAAAGAATATGCTGCTTCGACATATAGTTATTTCAAGAGCGTGATGCATGGTCATTACCTCAAATTTGATGATCCTAAGGAGGTACGAAACCATCCTTACGACAAGATAGATGAAGAAGACTGTCAATGGTTATGTGATCTTTGGGCTACGCCAAAATTTAAGGTAATTTAATAATTTAATGATTATCTAGTAGTCTGGAATTTATTAATGTGTAATGTTTTGTAGCAAATATCACTAACAAATTCAAAGAATAAAGAGAAGCTGCCATATAATCATAAAAGGGCTCTGAACCTTTTATTCGGTATCGGGAGAAAAATGTATAAACTAAGTTGATTGTTTCGGCATTCTGGTTTTGAAATTTTTTTCTGATGCTTATTATATTATACTTCTGATATTGAATTAACGTGTGTACAAAATGTTTGTTGAATTAATTTTTATTTTGTTATGATTAGTTGTTTGGTTAGGGGTTCCTTCTGCTAAGGATTGCCTTAGGGATTCCTTAATAGGGTGTGAAAAGGCAAATTTTACTAACATAAGAATTTTCAGGAGCATATGTTGGAACTACATAATGCGTCGGTTGAAGAGGGCATCCCAGGACGTACTGATGCTGAGATTTGTGAATAGGTATTGGGAACACAGCCTGGGTATACTCGTGGTCTTGGTCATGGAGGGCCAAAACCTCCACCTTCAAGACGGAACTTTAATGTCGATCAAGACGACTGTATAAAGGCCACAGAGAGCGAACTTGATGTCACCAAGAGTTAATTAGAGGTCACCAAGAGCGAATTAGAGGCCATAAAGATCCAAGTAGAGACCACCAAGAATAGTTTATAGGCTACTCAGAATAGCTTAGAGGCCACTCAAAGCAGTTTAGCTGCTACAAATAATAAATTAGATATATTCCTACAATCAATAGGTCATGAAATTCCTTCTGATAAATAGGATTATGAATGTAAACTAGAATATTTTGATACTTTAACTTATGTTTTGTGAAGTAAACTTTAAATATTATCTTTTGTAATGCTTCTTTTGATAGTTATATACAACGGAATTGAATTTTATTTTAGTATTAATGATTTATTTAATTATTTATTTTGAATATCATTAATTGTGGATGAAATTATTAGGTGCGGAAGTAATTTATGGGGAAATACTTCTAATGGTAATTTTGTGAGATTTTTAGCGACGAAGCGACCAATTTAAGTGTCATCGATAAACCTTTTAATGATGCATATGAAATCGTCGCTAAACCATTTATCGACGATTTCATTTCGTCGATAAAAGGCATTCTCAATGAACTGAATCATCGTCGGTAAAACTAATTAGCGACGATTTACTTTCATCGAGCAAACTATTATCGGATATTCTACAATCGTTGATAAAAGCCATTGCTGGCGAACATGCATTCATCGGAAAAAATAATTAGCAACACTCCAACATCGTCGATAAAAATGTTTTGTCGACGAATACTAAAAGTCGTCGGTAAAAGGCATTTTTACCAATGACTTTTCAGCGACGAAAAAATCATCGCCAAAATTGTTTCCCAATGATTTTTGGACTTTTGGCGACGAAAATTTTCGTCTCTAATAATGAAATTTCTTGTAGTGTAGTGTTTGTTGCAAAATGAAAACGACCTGTTTGTATACTCTTTGCACTATAAAAAGGTGTTAATATTAATTCATTATACTTAGCTATGTTATCAAAATTCTCAACATGTTGATTGGTGCTTTTGGTTCATTTATGTCAAAGTCAGAATATGGTTAGTTTGTTTATTATAATCTCATTATGAATATAGTTAATTCTTTATTGTAATTTTCCTAATTTTTAGTTTATTTAATTTAATAGTCAAATAGTTAGAATATGTGTAGCTAATTTAGGTATGTCTTTATTTGATAGTGTTAATATTTAATTTTGATAAGCTATGCCTCTCTTTGATAATGTTATTATCTATTTTGTTGTGCAAGTATAATCATCATGGTCCGTGGTAAACGTTTGCGCATAACTGAGGACGAGTTCGTTGGTGATCAAGATCCACCATGCAACGTTCCCACTGAATTAGCAGGTATGACATTTATTTTATATTTCATACAAACCATTGTTCTTATTTATATAATGTCTAACATATAAACATAATGTTCATATGTATGTGAATCCTCATCCTCTAGGTGAAATGTTCATGGTCGGACACGATTAGCTCATATATGGAATCTACCTGAAGGGAAGAAATTGAAAGTTGAATTCAATGCAGCAGGACAACCGATCAAGGATCAAGCATCTATGTATACGAGCTTTTTGGCTTTACTAGGACGCGCATATGATCTATTGCCGATCACCTATGAAAATTGGAAGAAAGTGGCCGAATGTACAAGAACACAGTATGAGATATTGTGAAGGTATAAATACTTATTTGTAATTGTCTCTTCCATTATGTATTTATTAACTATATCTTTATAATTTTTCAGAGTAAATGGGAAGTTACCGACGCCAACTAAAAGTTTGCATTGTCTTCAATTAATAAGAGCTAAAAGGACGGCAAAAGTAAATTGAGAACAACGAATACGACAAAATATCCGAGCGAAGAAGAATGCCTAAGACATAAACCTAAGGAAGTTCCATGAGATCAGTGGAATGTTATTGTCCATTTTTTGTTCTCTTCTGAAGGAATGGTATTATAATATATTTTTTTACATTGAATTTTGTTTATTACGTAGAATAAATACTAATTTTTTCTTAAATAACAATCTTGTAGTGAAACAAACACTGCAATACGAGCAAAACAAAGTATACATCATTTTTTAAGAAGGAAAAGCTCGACTAAAAATCAAGATGAAATAGTACGTAAATCTTTTTATTATAAGTAATATTTTTGTTTTTAGTATTGACATTAAAATATATTATTTTAAGCATAATGATAGACATAGGTGTTGGGGAGAGAGCCTAATGAGGTCAAACTGTTCATAGAAACACATAAACGTAAAGATGAGAATTGGGTAGATTAAGAATCTGTTTCTAGAGCTGTAAGAATTATTTTTAAGTCTATATTTGTCAATATTTTTTTCAACTATATTTGTCACATATGCGATCAAATTATTTATTTGTGTTGTAGGAGAAAATACAAGAACTTCTGACAACCCAAACGTAGGATGGGAATAATATCACCCCTAGAGATGCATTTTTTGAAGTTATGGGTCCAGAGCATCATGGACGACTCCGTGGAATGGTACTAGGTCCAACTCCCACCAGTGTATTTGGATCGTAGAGCATCCACGTGTTCTATGAAGTGACATTTGTTTCACGTGCAGAACATGAGAGAATTAAGTCACGGGTCCATGAAATTCAAGATGATCAAGTTCAACTTCAATCTCAAGTGGCGTGCCTTATGAAAATGATGCAAGCATAAAACTTTGTTTTCATTCCCCGACGGTGATCATTTTCTAAGGAATATATACTTTACGTAATTATAAATTATGTTTATTCCAACACTAATACTAATTTTGTTCATTTTTTATGTGTTTATAGGATTCTGGAGATACTCCATCAACTTCGTGATCACATAAAGTTCAGTGAGGATGAAAAATACTATATTTACTTAAGTGTGAACTTATACTACTTTGTCTTTAGAATTTGTGAATGTTTCAATTGATTGATTCTGAATCTTTAAAATTTATGAACATTTAAAATGCAGGAATTTGTGAATGTTTGAATTAACGAGCTCTGAACTGTTAAAATTTTGTATTGATAGTTTCTGAAATCTGTGGTATAGAATGTTTTCTGAAACAGGTATTTTTGAAAATTATAGGATGTTTAAAAAATAGAAAAAATTATGGCCAATATTTCAATTTATAGCGGCGGTTTTGGAGCCTATAAGGCGGTTTAAAACTGCCGAGAAATATATCTTTTTCTGTTTCTGGGCATTTGGCGGAGGTTTTAACCACCGCTAAATAATAGTACCGGTGGTTTTAAACCACCGGTAATGAGAAACAAACCACTGAAAAAGACTCGGAGAAAAGAAATCTTCTCAGTTTCTAGGCATTTGACGGCAAAGAGAAATAAAATCGCTGGCAAAGAGCGCTCTTTGCCGGCAATCCTCCGGCGGTTGAGTTAACCGCCGCCAAAATCTTTTGCGGCAGTGGATAAGACAGTGGTTCAACAACCATCACAAAATTTTTTGGTGGTGGTTAAAACCGTCACAAACGACGGAAAAAAAACCGCCGCTATTATCAGTTTTTCTTGTAGCGGATGTTTTTAATCCTCGGTACACCATGTCATCCTTTAAGCTTCATGTTACTTTATTAGATTTTTATGTATTTTTTCTTTGTGGATATTGGACTTCCAAGGGAAACACCAAAGGTATAACATGGCCCTCTTGGAAAAGATTAACAGAGAGTAAAGATGGAGGTGGTTTAGCTTTCAGAGACCTGGATTGTTTGAACTTAGGTATGTTGGCTAAGGAAGGGTGGGAATTCTTTCTTCCCCTTCAAGCTTTCTAGCTAGATTTTTTAAAGCAAAGTACTATCGAATGGCGATATTCTTTGAGCAAAGCTTGGTTCGAATCCTTTTTGGAGATAGAGGAGTATGATTGAGGGTAGAAAGATGCGGATGCACTGTATGCATTGGAGAGTGGGTAATGGTAAAAGCATCAATATTTGGGAAGATCCGCGGGTACCAAGACCGCTGAAATTGAAGTTTTTTTCTCCTCGAAACGCATCATTGCATATGGTTAGTGATCTTATCACCTCTAAGTGCCGGTGGAATACTCGTGTCCTCCAAGTTGCCTTTCTTAAGATGTTGAGTTAATATGTCAAATTCCACTTAGTAATTCCGGTGTCAGTGATGCTTTTGTGTGGATTATTCGAGGGGCATCAAATATACAGTTAAATCCAGATATAAAGTTGCACTGGAACTGCACAGTAATGAGCTCCTTGGCCGTAGAGATTTGGGACAACCTAGTACACCTACAAATAATACAGCCTACTGGAAAGGAATATGGAAGCTAAAAACCCCACCGAAAATTAAAGAATTCATATGGTGATGCTCGAGGAATTTTATTGCAGTTAAATCTAATATGAAACAATGAGGTACGAATATTAATACTTCTTGTCCGCTATGTAAAACATGTGAAGAAGATGGATGCCATCTATTTTTTGGTGTGTTTTTGCATGTGCTTTCTGGTTCGATAGCCCTTTTCCCCTTGATTTCAAGTTCTTTAAAGGGGGTAAATTTCATGGAAATTTGGGAAGAGTTCTATTTTCAAATGAATCGTGCAGAGGATGGTGATGAAATTATACAGTGGGCTGCCTTTGGTATATGGAGAATCTGGAAATCCTGGAACGATGCTTGCTTTAATGAAAATTTGCAAAACCAGATGGATGCAATCAACTTGAATAATAGACAGGTTGAGGATTTAAAAAAAAGCCACATTTTTACACAGGAGTGTAGGGAAAAGTTTCAGCCAAAAAAGATCGAGGAGGATGTTCCAGCAAGTTGGCGACTTATATCTGACGCTTCTTTAAAAGACAATAGAGGCGGCTTGGGATGGGTTTTATTTGATCAGGAAAGGTCAACTTTCAGCATGGAGTTCAAAGAGGTATCGTACGTCCCAAATGCCTTTACCGCAGAAGCCATGGAAATCCAGTGGGCACTCGAAGCTTGTGGTTTTCCTAACACTGGTCACTTCTGCATTGAAATTGACGGACTGAGGGTAAAAATGTTCAAGATGCTGATATTGGAGCAATCGTAGCTGATATCCTACATCTCACAAGACAAGCGAATTCTATTTCTTTGAAGTTCATTTCTCGCAATTGTAATAGTTTAGCTCATCATCTAGCTTCAATTGGTTTTAGGGGAGATAATCAAGTTTGCAAGGATACTATCCCTATTTGGGTATCCGATTTCTTGTAATTGTTTTCCTGATTATCGTCTTTGATTGACAAAATAAAAACTAAAAGGGGTGCGATCCTTCAAACGTACTTCCATGAATTTGAAAAATAAGGGGGAAATTGCATTGTGCAATGAGGCAGATCTTTAATTACTTGGAATAGAGCATAAACTTAAAAGAATTTAAAAAACCATGCAGGACACAGAAAATTATATTGGAGTATAAATTGAAATTTGATGAACAATACATCAAAGAAAAACTAGTTCGATAAACTTCATGAATCAAATTTTTAATTCGTTGAATTTCAAGTATGGTTAAATGGATCAAAACTCATATCTTTCTTGAAAAATGAAAGGGAAGAAGAAGCCCTTTCATTATAAATTAGAAAGATCCCACTATAGAAGACTATTGATTAAGTATAGTACATATAGCTATGCATGAACTACTCAAATGGACTTTTCAAAGCTAATCTAATTAGAAAGAGCCAGCAGTGATGAAACTTTTACATTTCTTTCTATTTACTTGAGATATTTCGAGTTCATATATAGCTCGGAAACATTATGAGTTGATAACACGTCATTCAAACCATTACACCCATCATTTAGCTCAATCATACATTAGACAGAATGTAATTTAATGCTTAATAATTATGCCGAAGCAAGACCGCTTCTTATTCATCAAATTAGTTTATTTATTTAATTTATTCATGGTAAAAGCCAAGGGGTGAGTATCAATATCTCCCCTCCATATAAATAATACTCAGAAAGAGTAGGAAGAAAAACAACTTAATCGCCACAGTCGACGAAGTCGTAGTTGACAATAAGATGGCCTCGAGCATTCCCATTTCCATTGGTATCTAAGCTTTGAAAGACAGCTGCATCTAAATCAAGACCTCCATTGCTGCATTGATCCACTATTCTCACTGTTGCTTGAGATCTTGTTTCTGTGTTTGTCACCTGCATCATCATCCATGCAACCATTAGTCATATGATCCTCAGTAAATATTTAATATCGCACAATAATACATAATATGTGTGTTCTATATCCTCTTTATGAATGATGGCCATTCTATAATACTGTGAGTGCACGCTACAGGAGGAGAGAGGAAAAGAGAGTCAGATGGAGAGAGAAACTTAAATTTTCTATCTCCTATAAACTAATTTTGGGTTATTTGAGCAACTATATCACTTTTAATTTGGGTTAGAGAAAATGTACCCTTTTTAAAAACTCATAATATTATACCGTGAACCACCAACTTCACATCAACCACTTACAATATCCCTATTCCCTCATCATTTCTCTTCCATTCCATGCAAATATCAAATCAACACAACTACCAACTTCGCCATTTTAGCTCTCCTCTCATCTTCAATGAATGTCCTCCTCCTCCTCCTTCCTCTTCTTTTTAGACTTCTTCGAGACCTTGTGACTCCTTCTTCTTCTTCAACAAGAGCCGCTCTAGTACCCATTCGTCTCTTATTTTTGTATGCATAAAATGATTCAAGTAATGGTTCAAGTAATGGCAGAATAAAACCAACTACTTAAATGAGTCAAGTAGTCAAAACAACTACTAGAATACTTCAAGTACTGCCACTGATGTCTGGGTTGTTGATGCAAGAAAAAATAATACTTGAAAGGTTCGAGTATTCATAACAAACTACTTGAATCCTTCAAGTAGTTACATGCCCTGGATAAATGACTATAAGAATCAAAATAAATACTTAAAGGATTCAATTAAATAGTTTTTATAACTACTTGAACCATTCAAGTAGTTGCATGTTCTCTAGATAAATGACTACTTGAAGGGTTCAAGTAATTATAAAAAACTACTTGAACCCTTCAAGTAGTCACATGCTCTCTGGATAACTGACTACTTTAAGGGTTCAAGTAGTCACATGCTCTCACTGGATAGTTGACTACTTGAACCCTTCAAGTAGTAATTTGTTCACTACTTAAGAAGTTCAAGTAGGTGTATCTGACTATTTGAACATTTTAAATAGTGATTTTGATTTTAGAAGTTAAAACAAGTAACTATTTGAAGGGTTCAAGTAGTTGCATCTTACTACTTGAACCATTTAAGTAGTGATTTTGATTTTGAAAGTCAAAATAAGTAACTACTTGAAGGGTTCAAGTGATCACTTATTCACTACTTGGAGGGTTCAAATAAGTGTATCTGATTACTTGAACCCTTCAAGTAGTCATTGACCTCTTCAAGTAGTCAGTCATCCAGTAAGAACAAGTGACTACTTGAACTCCTCAAGTAGTCAGTTATATAGATAGTATGTGAATACTTGAAGAGTTCAAGTAATTTTATAACTACTTGAACCCTTCAAGTAGTGGTTGTCACTACTTGAAACCTTCAAGTGATCATTTTGATTCTTACAATCAGTTATCTAGAGAGCATGTGACTACTTGAAGGGTTCAAGTATTTTTTTTATAACGACTTGTACCCTTTAAGTATTTAATTAGATTCTTGTAGTCAGTTATCCAGGGCATGTGAGTACTTGGAGGAGGAGGAGGAGGAGGAAGAAGGAGAAGGAGAAGGAGGAGAAGAAGAAGAAGGAGAAGGAGAAGGAGAAGGAGAAGGAAGATGAGGAGGCGGAGGAGGGCCTTTGTTGAAGATAGAGAAAAGAGCTAAAATGGTGAAGTTGATATTTGTTTTGATTTGATATTTGCATGGGGAATGGAAGAGAAACGATGAGTGAAGAGAGAAATTGTAGTGATTGATGTGAAGTTGATGAGTCAGGTGTATAATATTCCGAGTTTTCAAAAAGTTGTACATATGTTGTTGTTACACTAACATAGAATTTTTCTATAAATTAAATTAACTCAACAACTGTTTTGGGAGAAGATTAATTGTTTGCATGTGACATTTATAAATTTTCAAGAGAGAAGGAATACTACTTACCCTCAAGCACCTGCCACAAGAAGCCTGACCACGAGGGCCGACAGGTCCACAAAAGGCAGTCCAGCCATACTTACTACGCCATGACAAAGGTTTATTAGCATCCCACGTTGCGCAGTAAGCACTCACTGCATTCAAATCCCATCCATTCTGCGGTGCATTGTAAAAGTGGTATGTAGCTCTCACATTTGTAGCACTTTGGGCAGTGGCAATTGCCATTAAGCAACCAAAGAAGATCAAACCTAAGCTCACAACAATTACCTTTCCGGCCATTTTTATGGGTCTATCTTATATATGTTCGTTTAATTTTTTGCTGGAAAATTTGGCTGAGGAATTCTATTATTTATAGTGTAAAGTAAATGTTGTAAATTACCATATTGCTCTTAGGAAGTTTGAAAAGTATGACACGAAACAACAATCGATTGGTTGCCACCTTGACTTAGAATTGAAACTTCTTTACTTTCTTACTTCTAGTCGACTGCGTTATGACGGTTTCTCCGTTTCCTGGACTCTGCTCGCTCGTTTACGCTCTGACCCAACAAGTCATAATTGAAAAAGATCTTTCCTTGTCTACATTAAGATTTAAAACTTGTGGCCAAAAAAAGGCAACCAATCAGAATCAAGAAAAAAATGAAAATAGTTTTGAGGACTAAAAACATGACATTTGGTGTAAATTTTGAATCATGATTTCTATGGTAAAAAAAATGGTGTAGAATAGTCAATAAAAGCAACTGCGTTAGACCAGAATAGTCAATTATGTCTTCATGCGATATCAGTCATCAAGAATGGTCTACATGATGATGATTTGGATAAGTTCATTGGAAAAATTAGGATTTAGGGTTGTTTATGTAATCTAATTTGCGAAAGAAACGGTTTTAAATTAAATGCGTTCGACTAGATGATATTAAATGATTTTAAATCTACTGAATTGCTCATGTGTATTCACTTTTATACAATTTGATCTATTAATTTATTTGTGAATCGTTCATACTATATCTATGCTTTAACATGACAATTTATATAAAAAAAATTGTATAATATATATTCCATTAATAATAGTGTGCATAGAATTTAAAAAATTCCACTCTTGATGCTTTCGCTTGCATGTCTACCTATTTCTTTACCACACCATATCAAGAATAGTTGTAATTGATATAGTAAAATTAAAAAAAAAAAAAAAAGGCAATCAAATGGGATTGCTAATTGGAGAATAGATAGTATAATTAGTCTAATGATTTCATGAATTTTACTATAGGTCATTGAATAAAATAACAACATTTAAGTTTATATATGTTTATTTAAGAAGTTGAACATTTACATATTATTATTATTTTACGAATGCGTGGAAAATTCTGTGGAATTACGTAAAAATATTGTCAAATAACTAGAAGTTTCTGTGAGTCAAGGACACACATAGATACATGCATGCATCTAGAGTCTAGACTAATTAAGCCAAGTAATTCGGTACGAAATAAGTAATTAAATTTGCAAGTTTATGTACGTGTTGGCAATTAATTAGATGCTGTGTACTACCTCATCCAAACAATGTCTACAGAGTTGAATTTTCTTCATTTGATTAAGACAACATGTTGAATAATGAAAAATTGCAGGAGAAGACCCTTCAGTAAAAAGAAAACGAAAATATTATTTATTCACATAAGAAAATTTACCCCTGCGTTAGACTACGATCTAGGAGTGATGTCGTTTAATAGAAAAAATTTCAATGAAAAAGATAACTTAATTTTTTACTTTATTAAAAAGTGTGACAAATTTTGTTAAAATGAATTTAGGATCTTAATTTCATTTTTCTTTTTTGACGGGGATCTTTTTTTATCAGAATATATGAATGTATCCACAGGACTTATATATTGTTGTATCTTATAACGATGTTGGATAATATATATCACTTTTACTAGCTATCGCCCCATGTAAACAAGTTATTGCAGATTTCACCAAAGAGTGGTTTTCTGTTGAGTAGTGAATTAAAAAGTACTATGCTAAATCGCACTTATCGAGCATTGTTCTTTTCTGAACACCTAATTTGAAAACACTTTTTATGAGAAGTGGCTTAATTTCCAAGTGTTTTCTCAAATGTGCTTCAAAGATAATGAAGGTGTTTCAAAGTGTAAAAAGTATTCATAATAAATACAGACAAGCAAAGTAAATCATTGCTAGATGAGAATTAACAAATGACATTCTCAAATAAAATGTACGCGTGGTTAATTGATGGTGAGTTTGGAAATGCTTTGTCTAAAATCACTTAAAATATTAAAAAATACTATTTCAAATCACATTCAGTTGGTAAACATTGTTATTTAAAACAAATCACGTGAATATACTTTAAAATATATATAATTATGTCTTAGAAAATACATATATGACATAATTATGAATTAAACTATTATTATTTTAATGTATAGAAATACTTATCTTAATATATTAAAAGAGGCTTAAAAGGGAGAAACTTTTGAATCTCATTTTTACCCTTCAAGCCTTCTTAAAATATAGTGCAATTTAAGATTTTCACATCTTTTCTCATTTAATATATTCATGTAATAGATTATTATTTTTATTCACTAATAATTTGTTTAGAAATAGTTTGCAAAATTAAATATTTGCAAATAGAAACATAAATATTAATAAAGATGAATTTTGAGGTTAAACAATTAAATATTATGTTATCAGAAAATGAAAATTCATGTAAATGAATTGAGATATATATTTTGAAAAGATGAATTATCTCTTAATATGATAGAATCTAACAAAATGACAAATAATTATTTTGTGTATTATTCAAATAGTAATTCTATATAGTAAAATCTCAACAATATTACCAACAAGCTAATATACTTATTATCTTACTTTCAATTTAGATTTACAATCACTTTAAAAAATAATTATTAATTACATTATTATTAAATTCTATGTACATTTAAATTAATAATGATGCAATAAATAATTATTTTTTAAAGTGATTGTAAATCACTTTAAGGTTTATGGTTTAGGGTTTGAGGGTTTAGGGTTTAGGATTTTAGAGTTTATGATTTCAGGGTTTGGGGTTTAAGGTTTAGGGTTTAGGATTTAAGGGTTTAGGGTTTAGTGTTTTAAAGTTTAGAGTTAGGGTTTTGGCTTTTAGGATTTACTGTTTTTAGCGTTTAGGGTTTATGGTTTTAGGATTTTAGGGTTTAGGTTTAGGGTTTGGGGTTTTGGGTTTTAGGGTTTGGCGTTTAGGGTTTTAGGGTTTAGAGTTTAAAGTTTATGTTATAGGATTTTAGGGTTTAGAGTTTTGAATTTTAGGATTTAGTGTTTTAAAGTTTAGGATTTTGGGTTTTGGGTGGTTTAAGGTTTAGAGTTTTAGGGTTTAGGATTTCTAGTTTAATGTTTGGGTTTTCAAGGGTTTAGGGTTTAGGTTTTTTAGAGTTTAGGATTTCTGATTTTAAGGTTTTAGGATTTTTAGAGTTTAAACTTTAGGATCTAAAATTTAAAATTTAGAGTTGAGGTTTTAGGGATAATGTAGCATAGACATATGAGCTAATCTTGTAAACTCTTTTGACTGTAAGTTAAGAAATCAATCAATAATATGAAATTATGCTCGGTTAATTAAGGTTTCCGTCGGTTTACAACAATTAAAAAAAAGGCCAAATTGTTAAAATATCCCTTATATATTGACTGTTTTATAATCTATATATATTTAAAAATTCATTATTCACATTTTTGTTTGTTGGCAATTAAGTTATCTCCTTGCATAAAATTTAGTTTATTTTGATGCGTACCAACTTAAAGCAAGCGCTAATTTTATAATTAAAAATCATTTAATATAACACACCGTCGAGCCCAATCGTCGCCGAGCACGATGTTGTCACCATCGTGGAATCTTCCCACCAAGAATTCGAAGGAAAATCCGTGACCACACTTGGGTTCATAAAATTTTTGCTTTGATCTACGAAAAATGAAGGATTTTTAGGCTCAAAACAACCATAAAAATCTATGGAGAAAGAATCTCCTCTGTTACCGAACATAAGATGTCATATCTACTGGAAAAAGACGCATTTTCAGACTAAAAGACGCCAATAAAATGGTTCAGGCGAAGATTCCTGGTAGTTTAGAGCCTTTTCCGGCAGTCAACCCCTAGTCGGACGTGGTCTCACGCGCTCCCATTCGCCACCGGCGGCGAACACCTTCTTCTCTACCCGGTTCCAGCTTTTTGGGTTAGCTTACCAGGTCCGTTCCCAGTGCTCCACTTGAGAAGCCCAATAGAGAGAGCTTACAAGCGTCCAAGAGTGAGCACAAGTGAGGACCCTAGGCTTAGCTCGCGCCAGAGTGCAACCCGCATTCATGCCCCGTGTTCGGCCCGCTAGAGACCCGCGAGTCCAAGGCTTTGCACAGGCCTTGGCTCCTCAACCAGCCCAAATTTTACGAGCCCAACGCTTGGCCTTCCCTCCTCAGTGGCCCAGCACTGCACCCTCCTTCAAACGACCCACTCCACCTCTTTCAAGTAAATTTTGCCAAAGTTCTAATAAACAAAAATGGCGGAGAATAATACAATTATTTGCATCAACATTATTTAAAATTTCAGGCATGAGCGAGTTTCAGGATCGTGACGTCGAACACACATCTCCATTCAATATTAATTCAAATTTTTTATTCCCCCAAAATCGAGAGCCACATCGATGATCTCCATTAAAATTTTGAAGAGAATAATATAATAAATATGATTTAGCCTCTTGGACATGAGAAAGTTTCAAGATTCTGACGCATGCCACATAGCTTGGATATGCATTATTTTGAATTTTTATTCTATCAAAATCAAGAGTCGCATCGATGATCTCCATTAAAATTTTGAGGTAAGCTACTTATTTTTCATGCTCAATTTTACTATTCTTTTAAAGAATATTTTTAAAGCACTTTAATTTATCGTGAGCCCGTTATAAGCAATAAGATCCTTTGACATAATAAAATGTCCCAAAATCTATATCACCACGACACCTCAGCACGAGTATTATGGCTCACTTGGGCACACTCGGTAGGGGATAGGAAACTAGACATAGAAATACAATGCAAATCCTATAAGGATATATAAATGCAGTTAAAACAGGAAAAATGCTCTCACGAGAGAGCAAGTATGATTATAAAAGACCAAGATATCACAAATTACACAAATGCTCCCACGAGAGAGCAAATATGGCTGTCAAGACCTGAGAGGTCACAGATTGTGCAGATGCACCCACGAGAGAGCAATTTTAAATATCAAAGACCTGAGAGATCACGAATTACGCAGATACTCCCGCGAGAGAGCAATCTTAATTATCAAAGACCCGAGAAAGGTCACAGATTACGCAAATGCTTCCACGAGTGAGCAAGCATAAATACCAAGACCTAAGAGGTCATGGATTACACAGATGTTCCCCCGAATGAGCAATCTTTATTATCAAGTGCTCTTATGAGAGAGCATGCATAATTATCAAGACCCGAGAGTCACAAATTATGCAAATGCTTATATGAGACGTCAAGCAAGACGTAAGAGGTCATAGATTACACAAACGCTCCCGTGAGAGAGCAAACATAATTATCGTGACCTGAGAGCTCCACTACCCGGACTATTTGGCCAACATGTTAAAGGAAAAGATGAAGAACAAAAAGTGGAAGTCCTGTATAGGCTTCAATGACCCTAATAAAGCATGCCCGAAGGACAACTTCCCTCATCCAAAAATTAATTAATTGATGGACGTTACAACAGGGCATGAGATGTTTAGTCTCATGGATGACTTCTTTGGGTACAATCAGATACTCATGCATCCATCAGACCCAAAGAACACGATCTTTGTGATTGAGATGAGGACTTATTGCTACAAAGTCATGTTGTTGGACTGAAGAACGCATGAACAGCCTATCAGCGTTTAGTCAACAAAATTTTCCAAGAGTACATGCGATAGACGGTGGAAGCGCTCGGAGAGTTCGACATAAGATACGAACCTCAGACCGTAATCAAGGCTCAAGCATCACTAACTTTGTCGTAGAGATGACACCACTTCTAGAGAAAGAGAACTCAAGCAGTACAAAATATGTCATGCAAGATGACGCGACGGATAAAGGCATGGGGAAAGAGCCCTCAGACATGGAACGGGGGGCTTAATGTGGAGGGCTTTGCAAACACATGTAGAAGTAAAGTCAGATTGATACTCAAAACATCATAGGAGACCATAACTGAAAGGGTGATGCGCTTCACATTCAGGACAACAAACAATAAAGTTGAATATGAAACTTTGCTCGCATGTCAACATAGATTCTCAAGCTAGACAAAAGGATGGGGGCAAATCATACCAAAGTTCTAAATTTAAAGGAAGGATTCAAAGAGCGCTTCGTAAAGCAATTATCCCGACCACACGAGATGTTTGGATGAAAGACCTCGATAAAGGTCATGAGGGATAATTCCTAATTTTTAGAGTATTCATTATCGCTTAATCATTAAGGCCTCGTTTGACTGTCGGGATTGGACAATACTAAAAGAATAGATAATATTAAATTAATTTCTTGCGTTTAGATAAAACATAAGACTGTATTAACTAAATACGGAGGGATTAGATAGTCTCACGTGACCAGACTAGTTAGTTCCCTCCTAAACGGGACTAATAATAAACAAAGCTCCAGACCAGTTTTAAAGCTCGCACCCAGTGAGTTCACCCACCATACGACATCGAGTAGTGTTCCCCAAGACCACCGAAAATCAATTCAGCTTCGTTGTCGTCGATGAGTTCTTCTATTCTCTTCCTTATTCTTTTCTCTTTCTTCTATTATCTCATCCTTTTGTTCTATTTCTTCTCTAAAGGTATTTTAATCTCTAAATTTCTGAAAAATCTTTGAATCTTTGAAAAATTATATCTCTAAATCTGGGAGATTCTATTGTGGGATTAGTTCCAGTAGAATTCTCCAAGCTTGAAGCTTTCATTTTCCTTCTAGGCTCTCCCCTTGATTGAAAGCTTTCCCTGTCAGTTTCTACCGTGGGCTCAGTTCCATAAACAATGAAAACCCCACCAGAGGAGATTGACCCCGGAAAAGAAGAGCAACAAGAAGTAGAAGAAGAAGATAAGACTTTTGAAGAGCTTTGATTGGACTGAACCTAGAACTTATTTAATTGTAAACAGAGATAAAAGGAAAGTAATTGAGAGGCTTGCCTTTGTTTAAGGGCAGAACTGGATGATTTGTGTGGTGATGGTAATGATGGGTTATTGTAGGAGAAATTACGGAACGCACGAGTGTTATGGATGATGAAGGTTTTTATAGGTGGTCGTTGATGGTTTGATGGTTCTAAATTGAAGAGAAAAATACGCATATGGTGGGAATGAGTTTTTTTTTGTCAGTGGGTTAGGGGTTGATGAGAATTGGATATGTGTTTAATTAAGTGTGGTTTTCTTTCTTTCTTCTTTAAATATGTAGGAAAGACTTTGTTGTTATTATTAATCGGATGAGTTTAAATTTGTTATTTTATTTTTTGAGAGCATGATAGTTTATTTTGTAGTTGAAATTACAAAATAACATGTTTTAATAAGTTCTAAATACACTTATGTGAATTAAAATTGTGAAAAATAGTTTTTACATTCCAATACTATGATGTGCTAAATATTGTATGAGTAATATAGTTTTTTAACTAAGTACCAAACATTGAACAATACTATTTAATCTAATACAGTACAATATAGTCTAAGAGATTTAGTACAGTACTATCATGACTGCCAAACGAGGCTTAATTAGATTATTTATTATTAGTTACATTACCATCCATTTACCTAGTGATTCCCACACAAAACTCACCCTTCATTTTCCCCTAAACCGTTTTTCTTTTTGCACCACTACTACAAAATTATTTTTTAACGACGGGGATTATCCATCAGTAAAAATCAAAGACGACGGGTAAGCGCCCGTCGTCGTAAGAGGTGTCGCAAAAAATTAAACAATTTTCACGACCGGCAAAAATACGACGTTTGCTCCAGCAACCGTTATCTTTGTTTATTTTGTTTTTTTTTTTAATTTAGAAACCATAGTTCGCCTTTACAATCAAACCTACATCCTGAATTTAATTTAAAAGAAGAAGAAGAAGAAGAAGAAGAGAGTTTCCAATACTATAAGCTTCAAAAATAGTTTCTTCAAATAGGAAACAAGACTTATATATTAACAAAACAGACAATATCAAATGAAAACCTCTTGTGAATAATCTCTAAACAATTCTCCAATAGTCTTCAATTTCAAAAGCCGTCTTTGCTATCAATCTCATTGTGGGTGTGTCTAATGGCCATGGATTTCCAGTCGTAGTTTCTTCTGTCATTCTTTACCAAACAAAAGAGAAAAATTAGAAATACTACAAGGAAATTAATACATAAATGTCAATCTGCATGGATGGCCTTGAATATGAATTTCTTTATTCTGAATTATAAGTGAGATTGAGTAATAATGTATGATTAACATTCATACGTATGCAATTAAATTCCAAACCATCATATCCATCATTAATTAATAAGAATTTAGGAAGCCAAAAACTAAAATCACAACTAACGAGAACCAGATATAAATTCTCATCACGCTCATGATACATAACAAATAAAAACATATCTCTAATCTAAAAGCGCACCTTATATTAGCAACCATCCGACAGTGACTATATAAATCATCAAAGCAAAGTGATTAATTTACTAACAATTGTGCAGGAGTTACATCAATCAACACAGGCCTAGCAGTTTTAATCTTCTCTTTGAAGAAGAAAGAAGCTTGTTTCTTTAATTCATAAAAATTGGAAGGGCTACCCATCTTGTTTTTCTCGGTATTTGGGGAAGACCAACATGCTTAACATAAGTAAAGAAAAAAAGAATTCAAACTTTAAGCTAAACCAGTGAGCAACTTTATGACTAACAAAAAATATATTTATATACGTGCGATAAGAGAGTATAATGATTAGCATGGACAAAATAGTGACTATATTTTCAAAAATTCTTATTCCAAAATGGAAATATACCTTGTAGACAGGTCCAAATCCATCATTAATACAATAAACTCACACATCTACAGACAATTGCCACTTACATCGCCTTTATAGAAGTGAACATCCCCAGGTGGTCACCCAGTTCTCCTCCCAAATTAGCAGCATTGAGATCTCTATAAAACCAGCTAATAATGAGAAAATTTGTAATGAAGATGTTCTAATCCATCAAATTAAAATAGGAAACTGAAACTAACATACATTCTTATTATGTTTGAATTGTCACAGACAACACCTTCAAATAGATAAGTATCAGACAAGATGTGAATGGTTAAAAATCCTTCAAACAATGGTTCTTCAAAACCTTTCAAATCTTCCAAGTTGCTTGAACATTCTATCTGAGCAGCAAGAATGGGTGGGAAGAGGAAAGGGAAGGAGGATGAGGACTAAGGAAGAAGAAGGGTGAAGAAGAATTCGGAGACCATGCCTCTCTTTGCTTTAGGTTTTTCACATTTAGATTTAACATAACATCTAAAGTCCAATTTCTAGACTGCTTCAACTTTCAAGACTCATAACCTAAGCTTTTATTTTCAATGTCCACAACAAAAATTGAAGTAAAAGACAGAATCAGAATACAAATGACCAAACCTGAAAAAGGCTAGATTCTGAAGAGAGCACCGGAGAGCAAAGGTGGGGTTCACAGAGGTGATTTCGCGTAGCTTAGCAGCATATGAAATTAGAGAAGTTGATGATAATGATGGTGATGATGTTGAACTGTTAAGCAGAGCTCTCGTAGAAGCTGAAGAGTGTTGTAGGGTTCTCCTTGCACAGTTAGCTGCCATTTTTCTTCTCAATCATGGAGAAGAAGAGGCTAGGGCACATATGGATGAGAGAGGGAATAAAATGGGAAAGAGAGTGGGAGTGAGAGTTTATTTTGTTTGCCAAATAGGACGGGTTTCCAGCCCCCGTCGTTTTGTCCCGCGATTCTATTAAAAAATGACGGGGTTCCTGGCCTTATCCTTTTTGTCCTGCAATTCTATTAAAAACACGACGGGGCGTCGACTCCTTGTCATTTTTGTGTTTGATATTATCTGTAACAACGGTGTCTTAGTACCCCGTCGTGCCTATTTTTTAATGCCCGTCGTCGAAAAATGATATTGTAGTAGTGCACTAATTTTCCATGCGTCTTGCTTGCGTATTTATTTCTCAAATTTTAAACATGTATAAGTGCCTTCCAATTTATCTCTCAATTATATTTGATGTATATGATCAATGCTCTTTTCTACAGGTAAAAAAAATCTTTCTTTTTTACGCTGTTGTTTTTCAAGCTTTCTTCTTCTTTGATACTTCTGAAAATTATGTCACTATGTATGTAGTATTTATGATGATAGTTTCCTAATTTTGATTGTCTTTATTTTATGTACAATTGAACCTAATTGTCAAAGTTAAGTTCCAAAAAATCTTAACGCTGCCAATCTACGGGATTGTTGGAGACTGCTTTTTCCTTACCTTTCAAGAAAATGAAACAAAAGAGATTGTCATATAATTATTTTCATTCAGTAATTTGGTGAGTTCGACTGCATATTATCGATTGTTGATAAAACAAAGTTTCTATTGATGTTTTTGAAAATTATTCGACCATTCTGTAAAAATATAATGGAATTTGATTTTTAATTTTTGTTATGAAGCTCATGCATTAGATATATTATGTATGAAAAGGATATTGGACATCTACAACTTTTTTTAGACCCATTATTATAATTCATTTTTATTTCCCTACTTATTATATTAGATTGGATACTACGTAAATTTAAATTATTCGGTTTCATTTATTACATCTTTTTTATAGTTAATGGTATTTTTTCCATTGCTTAATTTATTAATTGTATGTATTATTTGTTCTTAAACAATTTGGCTGCTTAGATATTTTTTTCAATTATTTTCATTTTTATGTATACACGTTGTACATGAGGATTGATAATCTCAACGATGACTACCTGTAAAACGTAACTCTTACAGCGTATCGGGAGTGTCTCCCCCAAAAAAGTACCATGGAGTGTCACCAGAGGTACCTCGGTGGCGGCACCCCTACGGTAGTACCATTGATGTCACCCTCATGGGTGTATCATGGCGGTGCCTGGATCACCCTTCGTAATGTAACTCAGACGACAATGACATACTTCAGACAAGACGTATCACACCGATACACTATTGTAACGAGTCATATACTTGGGTGGACGTATGGTTGCCTGGGAACGTTCGGAAGGTTGTGGACAGGTAGGATTAGGGGCGATGCTATGTTGTACTGGACATGAGACAGACCTCCTCAGTACGACCACTTTAGACATTGAGAGTGTGCTATCCTCCCACCTTGGGGAGGGGTTTAGTTTTAGAGAACCCTTGGAGAGGAGGCGTTGGGTGAACACCATCATCGCGCCTCACTCGCTAGGCGTGTTCTCCCTAGATCATGGTCATTACACAAAGACCCACGTGGAGCCACCCGATTGGCTCATGTGTAATCCTCCTCTTACTCACATATACATGATCAGTCATCTTAGTTGCAATGGTCTCTCTCCTCCTTTTGTTCACCTATAAAATGAGGACTCTTCCTTCATTTGAGTAGGACTGAGAGTTTAGAGAGAGAAGCTCTCATTTCTAGAGTGAGAAACTCCCACTTCTAGAGAGAGATAGAGCAAGCATTTGTCACCATCATTGAGTATCTAGAGTGCTCCCCCTTCACCTCCTGGCGTCCTCCCCGACGTTCTCAGGCGTTGTTTCGGTCACGAGCTAGGACTAGACCATTCATGCACATTTCCTACGTGACACCTTTGTATCTACATTTGGCGACTCCACTGAGGAGTGGTTTGTCACACTAGCGAAGCACCATCATGGTTGGACGTGCAAAGGGAAAAGTAGCTCTATCGCACACAGAGGAAGATGGACCAGTACTCAACGATGAACGCGGACAAGAGGAGGAGAACACCTCTCGTGAGTTACCACCAAGCGCACATACACAAGCACAAGAGCAAGCCGAAGCAATTTGGAAACTCCAAGCTTCTAACACAAAGATGAGGAGAGTCATTGATACGTTGAATGCATACATCAGTTCCATCGCATCACAGCAGCCACCGACCACATCCATCATGGGTGGTGCGCAACTTACCTCCACCATGGGCGCGCAACCAACCTCCAGCATAGGCGCGCCATTGACCTCTCCCATGGGCGACCAACCATCCTCCAATGTAGGTGTTCAACCACAAGCATTTGACCAAAACCATGTTCAACCGAACACTCAAGCGACACTCAAGCTCTTGTGCAAGTTAATGTTACATCAACACCTCTTGACAACTTCGCCACCCCGACTACTATAATAGTTCAGACCAACCTCACCCCAAGAGCAAACATCCTCGTTGGAAGTAGTCATTTCATTAACCATGAAGCCCTCCAAAAGGTACTCTAAGAGGAGAGGATGAGAGCATTGTTGAATGAGTCCGTTATCGACTTTAGGCCACCATATTCGGCTGACATAGCCTTGAGACCATACACAACAGATTATGTCCCTCCAAAGTTTCAGAAGTATAATGTTCAAAATGGGTGTGCCAAAGAACATGTGATACGTTTCATTGATGATATGGGACCCTATGGTTATGATGAGTTCATACGTTTGAGGGAATTCTCCAAGTCCTTAACAGAGTGCGCTTACACTTGGTATGCGAGCTTGGCACCCGAATCGATCTTGACATGGACACAAATGGTATCAACCTTCTTGGCAAAATTCTTTGTCATAGAGGAGAAGACTAGCATAGTAGATCTAGAAAGGCAAAGGATCACTGATGACCTTGTGTCATACGTTCAACAGTTCAAGGAGAAGGCCATGGATTGCCAAGAGGATTGCAAGGAGGAAGCCCTTGTGAAAATGTGCATCAGAGGGATGTTGGGTGACTACAAAGCCTACCTTGAGAACTTGGGGATTGTCACCTTCGCCCACTTGATAGAAGCATCTAAGAGGATAAGCGCTTCAGTACGTAGGCCACGAAAATCAGAGAGGAATTATCGTCTTGACCACCCTTGGAAACCCACAATGTCACTCTACCATTCTCAAGTAGCGGTTGCACAACCACGAGGGTACGGTCATAAGAGAGGCAGAGATGAGAGGAATGACCCACCGCCTTTTCCTTGCACCATGACTGGTGAGCAGATCTATAACTATATCAAGGAGAACATCATATGTCGATTTGGGCTACTAAGATGGATCATCTCGAACAATGGGACAGTGTTCATAAGCAAGGTGGTGGTTGAACTATTCGAAGCATACGACATCCGCCATGATAAGTCCATACCATATTATCCCAAGGGGAATGGTCAAGTTGATGAAACTAACAAGACGTTATTGTGGATATTTAGTTGTATGGTCCACGAAGCCTAGGACACATGGCATGAATTACTTCCTTTAGCACTATGGGCATGCCGAACAGCGAAGTGGTCTCCAACGCAAGCAACCGCATTTGCTTTGGTCTATGGTTGTGAGGCAGTCATACTTACAGAAGTAATGGTGTCATCACCTAAGCTAGAATCTTCAATAGGGGTCGAGTGCCCCACCCATTATGGTGATCTAGAAGTTATAGATGAAAGGAGAGATAAGGCTAAGGAAAGCATCTAAGCTTACCAAGAGAGAATGATCAAAACCTACGAGGCCATGGTACGTCCACGGGAGTTCCACAAAGGCGAACTGGTTTTGAATGCGGCATATTATGTCATGTGGGGCATGCACGCTCAAAAGTTCACACCGAAATGGGAAGGCCCCTACGAGATAACATTCTCAGTCGAAAGTGGATAATGTCTTTTAATCGATCCCCAAACAAGACGCCCATTACCATCACCTATTAACTTCAAGTTTATCAAGAAATAGTATGCGTAGGCATTTTGTTCGTTTCTCCTTTTCTACATGAAAATATTTTGTCATTGCTTGAAACAATAGTCACCAAGGCAACTAGGCGTGATATAAGCCAGTTGACCCGCTCTTTTGCACTCAAACTTAGAATGTACAGAAGAACTTCAGATAATTTTGACTCTAAAAGTCTGCTATGAAAAATTGCTACTTAATGGGGGCTCCAACACTCTTCTTGAAAAGACCCATGATAAACATCATGTTTGGTGAGTTGCGCAGGCTTTCACTCCTCTTCTTGAAAACTCCCATGATAAATGTCATGATTGGTAAGTTGCGTAGGCTTTCACGCCTCTTCTTAAAAACACCCATGATAAACATCATGCTTGATGAGTTGTATAGGCTTTCACGCATCTATTTAAGAACACCCATGATAAACTTCATGTTTGGTGTGTTGCACAGGCTTTCACGCCTCTACTTGAGAACACTCATGATAAACGTCATGCTTGATGAGTCGCATAGGCTTTCACGTCTCTACCTAAGAACACCCATGATAAACATCATGCTTGGTAAGTTGTGTGGGCTTCCACGCCTCTACTTGGAGAAACTCATGATAAACTTCATGCTTGATGAGTTGCATAGGCTTTCACACCTCTATTTAAAAACACCCATGATAAACTTCATGTTTGGTGAGTTACATAGGCTGTCACACCTCTACTTGAGAATACCCATGATAAACATCATGATTGGTGAGTCTCATAATCTTTCACGCATCTACTTAGGAACACCCATGGTAAACGTCATGCTTGGAGAGTTACGTAGGATTTTACGCCCCTATTTGAACACCTATGATAAATGTCATGCTTGGTGAGATGCGTAGACTTTCACGTCCTTCTTAATTTAAACACCTATGATAGGCGTCATGCTTGGTGAGTCACATAGGCTTTCACATTCCTGCTTAAAGCACACATAAGATAGACATCGTGAATACCTGTAATACACCGCTCAAATTTATGTATTTGATGTATCACCCGGACTTGCGTATCAGACTCTAACAACCTCACACGATCTCACCAAGGGCACTCGTAATGTGTTACCGCATAAAGATCACAAGGCAGCAAGCAAATAAATTATGCATACAAAAGGAGGCAAATAGCGAGCCAACGTTCCACATGAAGAAGATGACATCTCATTCACGAATAAAAGTTCACAATAGTGTGAGTTATTATTACATCAAAATTCATAAGGGGTATAGGAAGAAATACAACCAATCTAACTGTGGTTCCCAAAAACATCACCCGTCACAAGCTCTTCAGAGTCAAGCCTAACGGCAGTGCTCCTCGCTTGGAGCTGACGATGCTCGTTGATCTCCGCATCTAAATCTGTTATCTTCACTTGCGATGCAAGAATTTGCTCTTGTTGACAGCAACGCCACTCTTCTAAATGCTCTATGTACACCTCCCTCGCCAATCGCTGGTGCAACCACCGGAAGTTATAAATGGCAGGTCTCAACTAGTCCAACTTCATATGCAACAACTTTATCTCCCTCCACATGTTCAACACATAAGATACCACCTCCAGGTGGGCATCCTTGTACTGAAGATGGACCAAAATGAATAACGTCTCGCCAACCATAGTGATGCAAGACTGACGAATATGCCTGGGAAACCTTAACAACTGAATACCGCAATCAGAATGAGTTTCAATGGCCTTATGAAGATACGAGATCAACATTTTTTCCACTAAGACCTGGTCATACTCAACCATCCATCCAGAAAGATCCATCTTGAATTCGTGTACACCATAGGATTTGTAACTCATGCTATCTCTCCCAGAACTGTCGCCATCCGACCTCCCTATTCTGGTTTGAAAGAGGGGTCACAGCACGATCATCCTCATCCAATAGAGGATCTTCATCAATAGACGCCCGATGGGATGGAGAGGTCGCTGCCCTCGTCTCGAGCTCCCCTCTCACGACTGCATCACCACGGGAGCTTGTATCGGTTGTTACCATAGTAGTAGTAGCTGTGTTGGAAGCTGCGGGAGTCATATCTAAGGAGTGTGCTACCGCACCGTCACCTCCATCCTCTAACCTGTGAGGAACATCCCTGTCACTACAGCCCGTCCTCATTCACATCAATAGACCCCTACACGGTGAAATGTAACATGTTGTGAATATGAAGAATTTGTCTACAAAGACCAAGCAAGCGCATATTGGCATGGGATTTACAAATAAGCTAGACAACGTTATCAAAGCATGTAATAAAAATGTTACATCTACCTTCACGTTGGAATCTTCCATGATAGGAGACTCATCTACCCTTTCCAATTGCATAATATCAAGAATGGAAGTCGTAGAATCAGCCATGCCATTTTCTTCCACAACAATGGTAGGAAGTGCCCTTCGCTCGCTAGATGGAGATGAAGCTCGGTCACTTAGTTCATCCCTTAAAGGGGATAATTGCGTTGGCATCGGTGCTATAAAATCCTGCATACGAAAACATCAGTTTCGACTTAGACCAAGTGGAAATGCACAAACATGGCTCAAACGAACCAAGACAAAGTTCACACATCTCGAGATATGCCTCAACGCTCTCTAAAATAGCTGGCATGTGCTCGTCTGTTCTTTCTAGCACAGGATGATCCTCCTCAATTAGGCCACGACCACGCTCCTATCAAAAGAAAGAAGACAAATAACAATCTTATGAGAGCTAATTAGCAAAAAAAAGGAAGAATGAGAGGAAGATATGTATATACCAACGCCCTCACCTTCTTGACTTGGACTAGCCTAGTTAAGGATGTGCCCTCCAACGCGGGTGTTGCCCTTTTCCTTTGCCGCACTAATTGTGGGAACTCATCCTCGCCACTAACCTGTCCTGAACTCCCCAGAGGACCCGAAACAAATGCAAGTATCAATCAACTAGTTCATTGTAATGAGTGCACAGTGAATGGTTAAAAGGAAAGTATAAGTCTTCATACAAACAAAGAGGGAAATACCATCGAAGATGATGACAGAGTACCGAGAAGAGGGTCTCTTCTAGAAGCATTGGCGAGCCCGCGCGTGGCGATCTCTTCGGATGCAGGCTTAGACTTTAGAGAAGCACTAGTGGTAGGATTGGTCTTAAGGTGAATGGTTCTGACCATATGACTCTCTTCAGTAGGGGCAACCTTGGTTGTAATAGGGACCCTAGAAGTGCATCTTTCATGGACCGCACTCGAAACTCCCACTGGCTGAATGTCTGAAGTGACCTCTTGACCCATCTCAGAATGTATCACCTCAGGTTTAGGTTTGGGAATGAGGCCTAACGTGATGTCACCCCTATAAACCATTGGAACATCTAACATCTTCGGAGGAGATGATAAGCTTCTGGTCCATCTCAACTTCTGATTTAGCCAAAATACTTTGAGCTTCATTGTTTGACGAGGCATGCGAGCGGCACGGGGTACGAGTAGCTTGCAAGGAGCAGCGTCCTTATAATCCCTATAACCCTTCCATAGCATCAATGCTTCTTTGCCCCGCACCTGCTCCAAATTAAGACTATTGGTACCCTGGTCATAGCTGAACTGACGTGCAATCTGATTACATTGATAGTGTGCTCGAGCCCTTGTTCTTGGGCAATCTTTACTATTTGCTTGATCATTTCCACAGTGATCTAAAGAGGTCCATGGGCAGGTATGAGGTTACAACCTTCGTGGACTGCACATTTTTGCAAATGTTTGTATGGGAGTGCGCGCTTACTCACCATCTCAGTCGGTGTACCTACAACAACATTTGAGAATACCAATGTTATTTCACCCAGGCATAGAACAACAACGAATGCAAAAGAATATAGTTGCAAAAAATCTTCACCAGACCCTCACTAGGAAAATGTATCTCGATAGCTACATGGATAGGAATGCGACTAGCTCCACCTTCCTATTTTTATATATGACGCCATCGATGGGCAAACATCTGGCAGATTTCTTCAGATTTGAATCATAATCCTTGAAGAAATGACCCATCGAACCGGAAAAATTGGCCCCTTTCCCCCGTCTACCGTGAGAAGAAGGCGTGTAAGATTTCTTCAAACCATTCTAAAAAAGATCAATCACCCGGTGCATTTAGGGCCCCATAAAGTTGAAGAGGGCGTGATAATCACCAAATATAGGAAGATGCAGTAGTATGTGCACATCCTCTAGTGTAGGGGTAAACTCCCCCCAACTACTCATGCAAGTGTATGAGTAGTTGCACCAACGGTGAATAAGTGTATGAATTAGAGTGGTGTCATGCTGGATCAACAATTTGGATGCCACCTCCAATGCTTCCAAAACTTCGGCTATCTTTAACAAGGTGACATACTCAGAGTCAGAAATTATGTGTGCACACCAATCCTCCCAGCCGATCCCCGGCTTGCAATGACTCCCTAAGTCACTAGGGGGAGTCAAAAAATCACCACGATCGTTCGTAAGGAACGACACTTACTCAAACCTAAGGAACTCCACCTGCTCGCTCCCCCCTCCATCAAGACTCTAGAATTAACCTCCCCCCTCAATCGACTTCGACATGCCATTAATCACGCGGTCAGCAATAGACTTCATCGTGGACCATGGTTTGGGAGGAACTGGAGGAGCTGGCTCACCTTTTCCAGTAGTAAGCTCAACCTTTGAAGAATCCATGGATATGAATAAAAACCTGTAAAAAAAAAAAGAACATGTGTTACAAGCAAGAAACATGGTTACACGCAAAATCACTAAGTCTTTTCAAAAATTTCCTAAGGGGGGAAGCATACTACAAACATCATATGACGGAGGCACGTTCAATGAAGGCATGTCCCACGGAGGTAAATTTTTTTTAAACTTTTCCTATAGGGGGAAGCATATTACAAACATCTTATAGGGGAGGCATGTTCATCATGAGACATCCTATTTGTAAAAAAAAATTCTAAGCACAACAATGAGTATTTCACTTACTTGAAGCGAGAAATCCAAAGTAGAGGGAACTCGACTCCTACTGGTGCATGCGACAACTCCTTGATGGTTTACGAAAGCAAGACTTGCAAGTAAAGCAAATACTTGATTAGGCCAAGGCGTATGTTGAGCATAAAAAATGGCGAAGGCATTTTATCATCTATTATACGGTGGCGCGACACCCGTGACCCCTACTTGCCCAACGCGCTCACTCTCGCGCATCGTGTTCAACACCACACGAATCCACCACTTGGCCAACACCCATGCCGCCACTATGGATGCCCACCCATGCCGCCATCAAGCATCCCACCTACACCAAGGTGACGCCATCAAGCATCCCAACACCAAGGTGCCGCCATCAAGCACAACATAAGGTGTCGCCATCAAGCCCAACACAAGGTGCCGCCATCAAACCCAACACAAGGTGCTGCCATCAAGCCCAACACAAGGTGTCGTCATCAAGCCCAACACAAAGTGCCACCATTGTACCTTGACCCATAATACATACATGCCCCACAACCAAGAATCACACCTACACTAAGTGCCGTCGTCATGCCCAAGTGCACCACACACCTCCAATACCACACACCTCCAATGCCACCATCAAGGAGCTCCAATGCCGCCATCAAGGAGCTCTAACGCCATCATCCAATGTCAAACGCACAAGTCCATGCTACGCGCTACTTCCCTGGAACCGCCATCATGTCACGCGCTACACTCCCAATGTCACGTGCACCAATAACCCCGTGCACACCAAGCTCTTTACGCACACCATGCAAACCATATGTGCCGCCACTGCACATCGTGCACGCCATAAGCCAGCCCTCATCGACCTGTAACATACCCTACTCTCGAGATCGTAATGGCGACACTCAACCTGCCACTGGACACAACCAGCATGCTTGGCCGCCACTGAGCCTTAGTGGCAGCCGAGGCTCTATCCCCATGAGCTACGCAACAGTCTGACTCCAGCCTGCCCCTCCCTCCATGCTTCCTCTCCCTCACGCGCCTGGTAGAATGGCCACCGAGCTCACTGCTTGGTGGCGGCATGGTAAGCTTCCATGACCAACGCTAACACTCCCATGGCAACAACATTTCACAAAATTCCCAACAAATTTTCTAGCAAGCATTAATCAATTTACAGCAACAAATTCACTCAAAAAAATGTAAGAAATGTGTGAAAAATCAATGGGTTTACCTCAAACCCTATCCAAAGAGAAAAAAGGGAAAAGCACATTGCTTGGAGCTTTGAATTTTTTGCCAAAATGCCCAAAAATCAAACCCTTGTTCTTCAATCTCCATGCTTGCCCAAAAAAAATTTCCAAAATTTTAGAGGGAGAAGGAATTGATAATTTTGCTTTAATGTCTCTTAAATGAAGGGGAAGAAGGATATGTGGAATTTGTAATCCCTTTTATAGAGGGAAAAGGGAGTGGGGACTCCCATATAATTTCAAAAGTCAAAATTATTCAGAATTTCACCCCACCATGTTTTTTCTTTTACAAAATTGATGGCCGAGCATGATGACCGAGCATACTGGCCAATCATGTCAGGCCGCTCAGTGGCGGCATGCTGGCCAAGCACGCCGGGCTGCCACTGAGGCTCAGTGGCGGTAAGCTGGCTAAGCACGTCTGGCCTCCACTGAGACTCAGTGGCGGCATGATGGCCAAGCATGCCTGGCCGCCATTGAGGCTCAGTAGCGGCCAAATCCCATTCCATGGACCAAGTGCGCCTCGACCCCCCTGCCCCACTCAGAAAAAGCTCTCACGCCCCAGCTCACTGCCTAGCGCGCCTCGACTCCACAGCAAGCATACCACCACTAGACCATGCCATCACTGGACCCCTCGAGTGAGCTCGATCGCGCTTGGCTTCACCCACTCGTGCCGCCACTCGACTTGATTTCTCTTTTCAAAAAGGGGGAGAAGGAAGTAGGGAATCCTAAAAAAATTCCAAGAAATTAAATTTTTTCAAAACTTGCACCACAAAAATTTATCTTTATAAATTTGACCCCATGTAGCATGGAGATGCCTACATCACACAAAGGAGACACTTAGAGCATAATGGATCGACATATCCCGCACACACCACGTAACGGGAATAATCAAATGCCCTGGTACTTGATAATACAATTGATTGCTACATTGAATAAATTGTGTACAAGCCTGATTACTCCACATCGTGCTTGCACAAGGGACTGAAGGTACATGAGGGTTGACGACCTTAACGTTGAATACCCGTAAAATACAACTCTTACGGCGTATCCGGAGTGTCTCCACCAAGGACATACCATGGAGTGTCACCGCTGAGGTGCACTCCTTAGGGTGCCGCCATTGAGGTGCACCCCCCTTAAGGTGGTGCCACTGAGGTACTTGTGGGGGTCGTCCTCATGGCAGCACCATAGGGTCTCACCCATACGGTAGCATCATTGATGTCACCCTCATGGGTGTAACATGGAGGTGCCTTGATCACCTTTCATAATGTAACTTGAAGACGACAATGACATACTTCAGATAAGTCGTATCACACCGCTACATTATTATAACGAGTCATCATATCATAAACCACCAAGTCAAGTGACAAAGACTTAGGTGGACGTATGATTGTCTGGGAATGTTTGAGAGACTGTAGACTGGTAGGATTAGAGGCGAGGCTACGTTGTACTCGAAGGGGGACATATATCATTGGTACGACCACTCTAGACATTGAGGGTGTGCTAACCTCCCACTTTGGAGAGGGGTTTGGTTTGAAAGAACCCTTGGAGAGAGGGCGTTTGGTGAACACCGTTGTTGCGCCTCACCGGCTAGGTGTGTTCTCCCTAGATCATGGTCATTACATAAAGACACGTGACATCACCCGATTGGCTCATGTGTAATCCTTCTCTTACTCACTTAATCATGATCAGTCAGCTTAGGTGGCACGATTTGATTGGTGGGCTTGCAACTAATCAATGGATTAATTGCAATGGTCCCCCTCCTCCTTTTGTTCACCTATAAAAAAAGGACTCTTCCTTCATTTGAGCAGGATTGGAAGTTTAGAGAGAGAAACTCCCACCTTAGAGAGAGAAGCTCTCATTTCTAGAGTGAGAAACTCTCACTTCTAGAAAGAGATAGAGCAAGCATTTGTCACCACCCTTGAATGTCTAGAGTGCTCCCCTTCACCTCCCGGCGTTCTCCCCGACGTTCTTAGATGATTTTTCGGTCACAGGCTTATACTAGACCACTCATGCACCTCTCCTACGTGACACGTTTGTATCTACACACGTTTTCTACTTTAAAAAATGAATGTAGTAAGAAATTAACAAATTTCAAAACTCTAACCCTAAAAATGATTCAATTATAAGATCCAACCTAAAAAAGAATCTAAAATTCATGAAAATATAGTATTATTTAAATTGTATTATTAAAAGTGTACTCATGTAAATATAATATTATTTGATTTTTGGTACTATGTACGATTTGATTTAATTTGTGTGAGAGAAACAATTTTTCTCTTATTTGAATTGTACTATTAAAAGTGTACAATTCATGAAAATGTAGTATTATTTGATTTTTGGTACTATGTACAATTTGATTTCATTTGTGTGAGAGAAACAATTTGTTTCTTATGACTATTTTTATCTGAAACAATTTTTTTCTTATTTGAATTGTATTATTAAAAGTGTACAATTCATGAAAATGTAGTATTATTTGATTTTTGGTACTATGTACAATTTGATTTCATTTGTGTGAGAGAGACAATTTATTTCTTATGACTATTTTTATCTGATTTTTCTTTATCATATTAAAATTAGGTAAGTAACTTTGTTCGAACTTCATTTTTTTCTACTGCAGAGACATCTCATATCTTGAATAGAATGCAATTCACTATTTTAATATTTCATTTTCACTTATTTATTTTTAGAGTTTTAGTTCATTATATTAATATTTTTTTCTTTGTAGTTAGGGGTGTGCAGTTTTTTCCGAACCGATTGATTCTTTTAATAAAACAATTGTAATCGTTCGGTTATTTTTAATAATCAATTTTTTGGTTCGGTTATTTTTTTCAATAACTCCGTAATCGGTTCGAATTGATTTCAACCGTTTTTTAGTATATACTTTATATATTATATTATTAATTTATATTGAGTTGAGTTGAGGTAAAAAAAAAAACAAAACCAATTAACCCTAACACTCACCTCGCTCACGCCTCCATCCTCTCGACAACTCTCCCTCAGTCCCTCGTCCACCATTTTCTTTCCTCAGTCCCTCTCGACAACCATCGTCGAGCTTGAAGCTTCCATAGTCTCTCTATCTTTGTCTCTTTGAAGGTATGTACAGATTCAAACTTAGCTTAGTCTTTCTGTCTCTGTCTCTTTGAATCGTAGATTTGTTAACAAATCTGCCTACTTCTACTGTGATAATTTCTTCATATGTTAGCTTAGATTTTTTAGCTTCGAATCGTAGATTTGTTAACAAATCTGCCTCTGAATCGTAGATCTGTTAACAAATTGTAAGTTTGATGATTCAATTTTCTGAGACTTTTTGAATCAGCTTTTGATTGTATTCATGACATCCTAATTTACTTTAAGTCTATATAGTCTCTTTGTCTCTGTAAATGAATTACGTGGATAAAGATAGAACATACAAAGTTTCTCTTGTTCATCACTGCATGTAAGGTATACAATTTATTTGTCCAAAGCATGTACGTATCTAGGTTTTGTATCAAAGTTTCTATTGTTCATCACTGCTAATTTATTACCTTAAACTGAGGCATATTATGCAAGCAGTGATGCCTTACCCATTTTTTGAACCATTTACTAGTCCAAGTTTTCTTGAAATCCTGGATTGAATAACTGAATGATTGTGTGATGCTAATGTAAGTAACCCTAGAGTCTCTTTGATGTCAAGGTATATCTAGTTTACCTCTATTCTATTGTTATTAGTTTGTAACCAAATTTAAACTTGCTTTTCTCTTTCTTTGCTTTGTAAATGAGTTATGTGGATAAATGAGTTTTGTAAATGAGTTATGTGGATGAGTTCTAAAGTGTCTTTCGCAGTGTATTGGCTTCTAAGACAGTTGAAGCTCTCATTTGTGCAAAGAATTGGCTTTTAAGTAAACCAATACGAGTGGATCTAAATGAGATAGTGTCAACTGAACAAGGTAACGCCTTTCAAATTTACAATATTGTTTTTCATATTATTACATATCTTTTAATGCTATAATGTGATCATTATTAATTCTTTCACGCTTTCTTTAATAGAACGTGTGAACGTGATGGAAGAGTCTCAGTCTACAATAGCAACGATATGATGGACTTGAAGGTGTTCATGATGGCGGACATGAATGTGTTCAGTGTGTTGTTTTTTTCTTTTTGATGATGAACATGGACATGAAGTTTGCTGTTTTTTATGGATGTTTTAAACTTTTCATTTTATATTGTTGGACTTTAATTATTGTAACATGCTGCTGATATTTTGTTAGATATTTGGATTTAGTAGTATTAAAAATGAAATGGAGGTTAGTGTATGGAGTAATGGAAACTATATTTGATTATTGATATTCGATTTGTTTTATTATCAATCAGATGTCTGATGATATCTACTTCTTTAGTATATGGTTTTGTTATGAATTCAAAAGTAATATCAACAGTATCAACTATGGTATGGATACCAGAGGTACCAATTCTGGTGATAGACATAATCAAATTAAAAAAAGGATTGCCTAAGATGATACTTTGTGTCATATTCTTGATTAGCACAAATGAAGTAGGTATGAAAACTCCATGTTTCAGATAAGCACTTCTGGTATCTTGTAAGGGGTTCTCATGGAATTCTCACTTGCGCTTGTCAAAGATTGGGTGCTTTTATGAAAGTATTTTAAAGGGATAAGACCTTCAAGGATGCAGTTCATATCTACACCACTATCAACTAAGACAATGACGTCAGTAATAATGAAATCAGGCTTGATTACTAATGTTATCTCCGTGTACCATTTATGGAAGGTTACTTGGTTCAGCAGAAATAAATACAGATAAATTTTCTTTGTCTGATCTAGTGAGATCTAACAAGGCTAATTTGGTGAAGTCAGATGTTGGCTTTGACTTTGACTTGGCTGATCTGGTGAAGGCAGATCTGGATGAGTCTATATGGGTTTTTCCTTTAGTTGTAGACTGTTTGAGTAGATTGAGATCCTGGGAAAGGATTTGATTCACAGTATTTAGCTACTGAATTTCAAATTTAATTATATTAATCTCCATTTTCAGATCAGAAATGGTAACAGGTTTGAGAGGTATATAATCCTGTTGAATACGGTTTAACAATTCTTTCATACTGTAATTTTCTACGGGTCTAATCTTAGGAGTGGAATATTCCTTGTAACAGGTTTCTAGGAATTTTAATTTCATCTCTGGATCAGTAATTTGATTGGCTGTAGCAAGAAGAAATCTCTGAGTATCAGTTAATATGTTTAGAATTGGTCCATTTAGATCTAAACCGTTCATCTCAACTATTTCCTTCCAATAGTTGGTTTCTGTTATGGCATTGTGGGTTTTAGAGCTGTAACAAGGTTGATCTTAACGTTCAGATGTGGCAGAAGAGTCAGACAAGGATAGAAGTCACGGATGTAATTCAGACTTTCTAAGAATCTTTATAATTGGGTTTTATCCCTAATTTCATCTAGAAATTTAGATGTGAAGTCTATACTACGGTTAATAGGAATGATAGTGCCATGAGAAATGTTATGGCCTAAGAATCTTACTATTGTTTGGAATACTTTCATTTTACTGGCGGATAAAACTAAACCATTTCTGTTAATAACATTCTTGAAAATTTGCAGATGTTTAAAATGCTGATCTATAGATGATGAAAAAATTAAGACACCATCAATGTAACTGAAAATAAGTGCAGTATAAGCATTAAAGATATCATTCATGATATGTTGGATTTCAGATGGATCATTTTTTACACCAAATTGTAAGACATTTTATTCATAATGGCCAAATGGTACAGTAAATGCAGTTTTATACCTATCTGGTTCAACTACTTGGATTTGCCAAAATCCTGATTTCAGATCAAATTTTGAGAAAATTACTTAGTCATAAGGTCTATCTAGTAGATCTTTTTTATTGGGTATTGGATATCTAATCCATTGTAAAGTATCATTAAGCAGTTTATAATTGATCACTAATCTAGGTGATCCTCTTTCTATCTCAGTATTTTTATTAACATAGAAACCAGTACAACTCCAAGGAGATTTATTGGGCCTAATTAATTTTTTCTGTAATAATGATTCAATTACAGTTTTGCAGAGTTCTAAGTATTCTTTTTTCATCTGACTAGGTCTAGATTTGGTAGGAATAGTTTTCTCATTGAAGTCAGGATGATGTGGTAGTGAGATTATGTGTTTCTTCCTATCCAAGAAGGCATTAGGAATATCACTACAAATTTCAGATTGGAATTCATGGAGAATCGTTTTAATTTTATTCTGTATTACAGGTTGTTGTATACATTGATCAATAGTGAGAAAGTGTATTTCTTTCTGTAACAATTTTAACTAATTTGTTTTATTATCAATCATAATCTGATGGTATCTACTTCTTTAGTATATGGTTTTGTTATGAATTCAACAGTAATATCAACAGTATCAACTACGGTATGTATACCAGACGTATCAATTCTAGTGATAGGCATAATCGAATTAAGAAAATGATTGTCTAAGATGATACTTTGTGTCATATTCTTGATGTGCACAAATGAAGCAGGTATGCAAACTCCTTGTTTGCAGATAAGCGCTTCTGGTATCTTGTACTGGATTCTCATGGAATTACCACTTGCGCTTATCAAAGATTGGGTGGTTTTATGAAAGTATTTTAAAGGGATAAGACCTTCATAGATGTAGTTCATATCTGCACCACTATCAACTAAGACAATGGCGTCAATAATAATGAAATCAGGTTTGATTACTAATGTAAGCTTCATGTACCATTTCTGGAAGGTTACTTGGTTCAGCAGAAATAAATTCAGATTATTTTTGTTTGTATAATCTGGTGAGATCTAACAAGACTGATCTGGTGAAGTTAAAGGTTGGCTTTGACTTTGACTTGGCTGATCTGGTGAAGGCAGATCTGATGAGTTTAAAGGGATTTTTCCTTTAGTTGTAGATTGTTTGAGTAGATTGAGAGCTTAGGAAAGGATTTGATTCGCAATCTTTAGCTGCTGAATTTCAGATTTAATTACATTAATCTCCATTTTCCGATCAGAAATGGTAACATGTTTGTGAGGTATATAATCCTGTTGAATACGGTTTAACAGTTCTTTCATATTGTATTTTTCTACGGGTCTGATCTCAGGAGTGAAATATACCTTGTAACAGGTTTCTAGAAATTTTAATTTCATCTCTCGATCAGTAATATGATTGGCTGTAGTAAGAAGAGAACTCTGGGTATCAGTTAATACGTTTAGACTTGGTCCATTTAGATCTAAATCATTCATCTCAACTATTTCCTTCCAATAGTTGGTTTCTGTTATGGCAATTTTGGTTTTAGAGCTGCAACAAAGTTAATCTGGCTATTCAAAGTGGTAGAAGAGTCAGACAAGGATAAAAGTCATAGATGTAATTCAGACTTCCTAAGAATCTTTGTAATTGGGTTTTATCTCTAATTTCATCTGAAAATTTAGATGCGAAGACTATATTACTGTTAATAGGAATGATAGTGCCATTAGAAATGTTATGGCCTAAGAATCTTACTGTTGTTTGGAATACTTTCATTTTACTGGTAGATAAAACTAAACCATTTTTGTTAACAACATTCTTGAAAATTTGCAGATGTTTAAAATGCCGATCTATAGATGATGATAAAATTAAGGCATCGTCAATGTAATAGATAATAAATGAAGTATAAACATTAAAGATATCATTCATGATATGCTGAAATTCAGATGGACCATTTTTTACACCAAATGGTAAAACATTTCATTCATAATGACCAAAGGGTACAGTAAATGCAGTTTTATACCTGTCTGGTTCAACTACTTGGATTTGCCAAAATCTTGATTTCAGATCAAATTTTGAGAAAATCACTGAGTCATAAGGTCTATCTAGTAGATCTTTTTTATTGGGTATTGGATATCTAATCCATTGTAAATCATCATTAAGCGGTTTATATAGGCGATCCTCTTTCTATCTCAGCATTTTTATTAATATAGAAGCCAGTATAACTCCAAGGAGATTTACTGGGCCTAATTAATTTTTTTTGTAATAATGATTCAATTTCAGTTTTACAGAGTTCTAAGTATTCTTTTTTCATCTGACTAGGTCTAGATTTGGTAGGAATAGTTTTCTCATTGAAGTCAGGATGATATGGTAGCGAGATGATGTGTTTCTTCCTATCCCAGAAGGCATTAGGAATATCACTACAGATTTCATATTAGAATTCATGGAGAATCGTTTTAATTTTATTTTGTATTGCATGTTATTGTATACGTTGATCAATCATCAGAAAGTGTATTTCTTTCCTTAACAAATTTAACTGATTTATTTTATTATCAATTAGATGTCTGGTGATATCTACTTCTTCAGTATATGGTTTTGTTATGAATTCAAAAGTAATATCAACAGTATCAACTACGGTGGATACCAGAGGTATCAATTCTGGTGATAGGCATAATCGAATTAAGAAAAGGATTGCCTAAGATCATACTTTGTGTCATATTCTTGATGAGCACAAATTAAGCAGGTATGCAAACTCCATGTTTGCAGATAAGCGCTTCTGGTATCTTATACTAGATTATCATGGAATTACCACTTGCACTTATCAAAGATTGGGTGATTTTATGAAAGTATTTTAAAGGGATAAAACCTTCATGGACGTAGTTCATATCTGCACCACTATTAACTAAGACAATGATGTCAGTAATAATGAAATGAGGTTCGATTACTAACGTAATCTTCGTGTACCATTTCTGGAAGGTTACTTGGTTCAACAGAAATAAATACGAATTATTTTCCTTTGTCTGATCTGGTGAGATCTGACAAGGCTGATCTGGTGAAGTCAAAGGTTGGCTTTGAATTTGACTTAGCTGATCTGTGAAGGTGGATCTGGTGAGTCTAAAGGGGTTTTTCCTTTAGCTGTAGACTGATTGAGTAGATTGAGATCCTGGGAAATGATTTGATTCACAGTCTTTAGCTGCTGAATTTCAGATTTAATTATATTAATCTTCATTTTCATATCAGAAATGGTAATAGGTTTGTGAGGTATATAATCCTGTGGAATATGATTTAACAGTTTTTTTCATATTGTAATTTTCTATGTGTCTGATCTCAGAAGTAGAATATTCCTTGTAACAGGTTTCTAGAAATTTTAATTTCATCTCTAGATCAGTAATTTGATCGGCTATAGCAAGAATTGAGTATCAGTTAATACGTTTAGACCTGGTTCATTTAGATCTAAACCGTTCATCTCAACTATTGCCTTCCAATAGTTGGTTTATGTTATGGAATTACAGGTTTTAGAGCTGCAACAAGGTTGATCTGGCTGTTCAGATGTGGAGAAGAGCCAGACTCAGATGCATAAACCTATTAACTGAACTAGCAGTAGAACTGTGTTCAGAGAGGCAGTTCAAAATCTTCTGTAGTGTCGCTTCATCGAAAGATAATTCATGAAGTTTCTTTCTGAATTTAGATCGGCATTTGTTGGCAAAGTGTCCTGGTAAGCCACACTTATAACAGATAGCTTTAACTTAATGTTGTGAGGTTTCTGATGTGGCTGATGTCTATGTTTCGACTCTTTATGTCTGAATTTCTTTATAGACAAGTATTTTTTATGGGATTTATAGGGCTTAGGTGTAGAAGTCCTATGTGGTTTGGATGAAGAGGGATACTTGATCTTAGTATTATAGAAAAATTGATTACAGAATTCACCTAATTATTTTATGCTGTCAAGATTTTAACTTTTCATCATATGTTGTAATTTCATATAATTGCATAATCTCAGTCCTTCTTCTATGACTAGGGCAATGAGATGTCCATAAGTATATTGATCATAGAGAATATACATTTGATCATGCTTATCTCAGAGTTTTCTTCGGACTCTTTCAGTAAACAGACTAGGAAGGCCATCAATGAACTTTGCCTTCCACTGTTCACTGGTTGCATCTCCACTCTGCATGACTTTCATAAGAAAGACATCCTTGTACCATCTAAAGTGGATGAGAGAGGGGCATCTCAAATTTTGGAGTAGTTCTCTATGTCTATCAATATTGATGATTCCTGGGCCAAGGAAATGGTTGATAATGGATTGGGTCAGGGTGTAACAGGCATATTCAGTTCTGGTATGGGTACCAGGGATCGGGTCCATGTTAATTTTGAAAGAATTTAGAATTTCTTGGCATTGACTTTCAGTGAGACAGTTGTCCCACCAGCCTTTCAGAGTTCAAATGAATCCATTGACCAGGAACCTGCAGATCTGGTGATCTGTATTATCATTATGTTTACAAACAGAAGAATACATGATCAGTTGATGAATGGTCTCGAAGACCTGACATTCTGTTTTGCCATCTATGTTCCATTCATAAATAGTTTTGCATGGTAAGATTTCTGGGAATGAAGAAAGTCTTCTTCATGTAAGATATCTTGAGGAGTAGGTCTAGGGTAATAATACCTACTGGGTCCAGTTAATGTCATACAAGTAGTAGGCCTTTTAGAGTAGCTAGAAGAGAGTTTATTGATGGAATCATCAAAATTCTTCTAAGTATCTAAGATTTGAGATAAAAAATATTCCTCGGATTCTTCAAGATTGAATGAATCATTCTGATTTATCATATTCAATTGTCCTGAAGAAGATTTAAGTATGAAGCTCTTATCTGGTGTGGAGAGTTTGAGATTCTTTATTTTTCTCATAATGGTCTCCATAAAGTGTTCTCCTTCTTGCTAGATTTGAGTTTAAAATTTTGAACATCTAGAGGAGGCTTAAGAGTTACAGGTTCAATAGCCGGCTTTTGTTTTTTTGGTGGAGGAGTTTTAGTCTGGATCTCCTGGATTTGAGTGACTTGATTATCTATCCTAGTTAACTGTGTTCCTAAAGTTTGAAGGAAGAGGTTTGTGTAATTATTCTGGTTAATTAAGGGTAGAATATCTTTCACCTTAACAGAGTGTTGATGGTTGGTCTTTTCTGGAACCTCAGTATAGGGGTTAATAACCAATGGTTTCTGGTTTCCTTGTCCTGGAGCAAGCTCTGACGATAAGGGTGGTGGATGTATAGCTTGGTACGTTTTACCACTGGTAGTAGTCCACGTTTTCTGTATATTGGTCAGAACTTGTAACTGTTGGTCATCTTGTAGTTTGACTCTTTGGGTGAGCTAGTAATACCATTCAGGAAAAGACTGAAGGCGTTGATCCTGTTCTAATTGGAAGTACTATAGGTTTTACAGATCTAAAAGCTGTTGAGGATTATGGTTGGAGAAATATCAATCTCTAAAATCCTTATACTTTGGTTGCATAAAATCCTGGTGAAGACTTTGTCTTAATACACTATTGGGTGTAAAATCCATTTAGATGTTGAATTGCATATCACTGGCGGTTGGGCTCGTTGGCCTTCTGTTATTGGTGGATTAAACACCATGAGGAATCTGGTTATCAAATATGTGAATACCTCCAATCTGATCTTTTGAAAGATAAGAATGGTTAGATTCTTCTAATCCTATAGGGTCAACTATGGATGATCTAGATGATTCTGATATTTCTACTTTATAGGGAGGAATATATATATATATATTACAAAGACATATAGTAATAAAATATATTATCATTATGTATTCATGATGTAAAAGTTGATAATTCAAAATTTTATGAACTTTATTATTTATATTTTTTCAAACTCGTGCATAGTACGGGTATATAATTAGTAATAAATATAAAGCTTTCATTTCGCTAAATTGTCTTTATGGTTCCCATTAGTTTGTTAGGATAAATAAATCCTAATTTGTATAAAAGACCGGGCTAACCAAATTTCTTACCGGGCTAGACCAGTTTGTCTAGTTTGTTTGTTTTCTTTTATTATTTATTTTTAAATAAATCAGATTTTATTACGAGACCAAGAAGGATAAAACAAGCAAACAACTTGCATAAATTTTCAATCAATACTTTATTCTCAATCCAAACCAACTTACTGCAGTCTTTGAAACTGATTGGAACGTGGAATGTTATTCAAAACTTTCCCATCCATTTCTGGTCGCTAGTTTCTAACTCCTCTTAATTCCTATCAACTAAGTCTACTCCACACCTAATACTGTAATTGAATAGATAAAATCTTGCATGACACGTGATAAGATTTAGATTGAAAATTCTATCAAAGAGAAGAATATCAAAAATTTAGAACGGATCAGACGATTATGATTAATTCGGCAGTGACAATATAATATGGTGGATAGGCTGAGCATGTGAGCCCATACCTGAGAAAGATCCCATCAATATGGGGCGCTTGCTGACAAAAAACCCATCAGCCGAAAGTATAGGGGGTGCGATCATTCCACACTATTTATTATTATTAAATTGCCACCTTCTTCAACAAGGCCTATATAAAGGCCCGTGTAATAAATGAGAGGAGATGGAGGATTTCCAGTTGAAGGAAAAATAGATGCAACCCAAGCAAAGTTTTATACAAAATATTTACTCTTCTCTCTTCTCTCATCATTCATGATGTAAAAGCATATACAGAAGAGAATATGATAAATCTTCCATGGTTTTTCCTTCATTTAAAGGTTTTCCACGTAAATGATGGTGCCTTTATTTTCTCATCCTCTCTTTAATTATTTTCTTTATTATTCGTTCATAGAGAGTTTTCTATACTGAAAAAATCATTTACATTTTTTGCTTTCATTGAGAGAGAAAAAAAACCCGAGAAATCCCTTCTAAAACACCAAAAATAAAATCAAAGCCCTTTAACAACGAAAGTGGAAACGGAAATGGCAACGAGTTGGAAGCAGATATGAGAATGACAACAAGTACAAAACTAGAAACGAAATGAAAAATGATAAACTCGTTCATTGCATATTCGATTGGCTTATTTCTTTTACATTATCATCAGTTTCTAAAAAAATGATAGAATTTATTCGATTTGTGATAAACAAAGTCTTAACAATGGGAAAGAAATGTCTTGAGAAAGGGAAAGAAATTGTCATGACAACGGGAAAAGTCTTGAGAATGGAAAAGAAATGTCCTGACAGTGGAAAAAAGTCTTGAGAAAGGGAAATGAATTATCTTGACAACGGAAAAGTCTTGAGAACGGAAAGAGATGTCTTGATGGCGGGAAAAGAAATGTCTTGAAAACGGGAAAGAAATGTCCTGACGGCAGGAAAAGAAATGTCTTGAGAATAAGAAAGAAATGTCCTGACGGTGGAAAAGAAATGTCTTGACAACGGAAAAGTCTTGAGAACGGGAAAGCAATGTCCTGACAGCGGGAAAGAAATCTCTTGACAGTGGGAAAGTCTTGAGAACGAGAAATAAATGTCCTGACAGCTGGAAAAGAAATGTCTTGAGAAAGGGAAAGGAATTGTCTTGACAACAAAAAAGTCTTGAGAATAAAAAAAATGTCTTGACGACGGGAAAAGAAATGTCCTAACGGCGGAAAAAGAAATGTCTTGACAGTGGGAACAGAAAAATTGTGACAATAAGAACAGCTATGAGTAAGGAAAATGGGTACGGCATCCACTATGAAAATGACTATGAGTACGAAAATAGGAATGGAAAATGAAAATAGGAACGGAAATGAAAATGGAGACGGAAAATGTTGGAAGGAAATTACATGATAAATCTTATATCATCAGACAGATACAAAAGTCTACTTTTGTAGAACTTTACGAAAATCAATTCAGAGCTCTCGATCAAAAGTTATGATAGTTTTCGTTGGTGATGTTTAGGAAAGTAAACATATTCATGCTTTTCACTTTTAAATTTTTAATTGTACCAATTTAGATAGTATTATATGACAAATTAGATATCGCTAGAAAAATATAGATGTCTACTTCTTGAAGAATTTTGCAGAACTTGATTTGGAGCTCTTAAGCAAAATTATGCAGAATGATCAATTTTCGAAATTTAACTGTATCTATTGGATGTCAACTACATGAAAAATCTTATATCATCATAAAGATACATAAGTCTTCTTATTGGAGAATTTTACAGAATTCAATTTAGAGTTTTCAATCAAAAGTTACAGTAATTATTGTACATATTGCTCAGAAAAGTAAGGCTATTAACGTCTTTCAAATTGAATCTTTAAACTGCCTCATTTTAGATAGTGTTATATGAAAAACTATATATCGTTGAAAATATACAGATGTATACTTCTTGAAGAATTTTACAGAACTCGATTCGGAGCTCCCGAATAAAAGTTATAATAATTTTCAAGAAAGTTGTTCAGGAAGATAAATTATGTAGAATAGACAATTTTGGAAATTATATTGCGTCAATTGGAAGCCAATTACATGACGAATTATATATCGGAAGCATATGAAAATCAAATTCTTGTAAAATTTCAAGGAATTCAATTTGGAGCTCTTAATCAAAACTTATGACATGATAACGTGCAGAACTGTCAGTTTCATTTATTAAGTTTCAGCAACACATTAATACTTATGTGACAAATCATATGTCGCTACAAAATTACGGAAGTCAGTTTCTTGAAATTCTTTACGGAATGAGATTCGAGCTTCAAGAAGAAAATTATGGTATACTTGTTTCCTACTCATTCCATTAAGATATTATATATGGTGTTGTTCAACATTCTTGTCGTAGATATTTGTGTACGAGAAAAAGAAGAAAAAATAAATGGGAGAAACTTTATCAATGATCCTATACCAAAAGAACCGAGAGAAACTCTATCAATGAGCCTGTAACAAAAGAAACATGGAAAACTCTACCAATGAGCCCGTGACAAAAGAAACGGAGGACACTCTATCCATGAGCACGTAACAAAAGAAATGGGAGAAACTCTATCAATGAGCCCATAACAAAAGAAATGGAGGAAACTCTATCAATGAGCCTCTAACAAAAGAAACGGGGAGAACTCTATCAATGAGCCCGTAGTAAATCAAAACGGGGTCATGGTTCGACGGAAGGAGCCTAACTCCTTGGGAGTGTCTACAGACATCATTCTCAAAAGAAAATCAAAACAGGGTCATGGTTCCACAGAAGAAGCATGAGTCCTTGGGAGTGTTTATAGACATCATTCTCATAAGGAAATCAAAACGGCACCATAGTTCCACAGAAGGATCCTAAGTCCTTTGGAGTGTCTATGGACATCGTTCTTAGATTGAAATCAAAATGGGGTCATGGCTCCACGGAAGGACCTAAGTCATTGGGAGTCTTTTCAGACGTTCTTAGAAGGAAATAAAAAACTCCAAAATAGAAATATCATTGTCTAACGGATCAGATGATTCTCAAATAATTCATAACAGAAATAACTGAAGAAAGCAAAGATGAAATATTTCTTGAAAACAACTCAGCGTACGATCTTGAAACTAAATGCCAAAATGGGGCCATGGTTCTTTATTTGAACCTAAGTCCTTAGGATCGGGTAATTCATAAGACATTCTCTTAGAATGAAAACGGGGGCCATGGTTCTTTATTTGAACCTAAGTCCTTGGAAAAATGATAATTCATAAGTCATTCTCTTAGAATGAAAATGGGGGGTCATGATTCTTTATTTGAACCTAAGTCATTGAAAAAACGATAATTCATAAGTCATTCTCTCGGAATGAACAAAATAAAGGCGGGGCCATGATTCTTTATTTGAACCTAAACGGTAAGTCCTTATCTTCAAAGAAAATTAAAGTCTTATCCTCAAGAACATATTTCACAACCGGAAAGATATTTATTCTCTAAAGCCACGAGACAGATCCAGTTACAAAAGAAAATTGAACTAGAAGTGCTTGATAATAGATTCTACTACATAAACAGTCATTCTCAAGAAAATTGGGAGCCAAAATTTTCCTAAGTGTTTAAGAATGGACTTGTTGAAAGCTTAAAGTCAGCACAATATCGAGTTTTGATCCTAAAATTTTGCTAAGTTTTTAGATGAAGTACAAAAAAAGGGAGTTCAATAGAAGAAATTTTCTCATTGATCAAAACGGGAATATAAAGGAAAAATACAAAATGAGATAAGCAAAAAGAAAAACAATGAAATGGGAGCAACTCTCTCCAATGAGCCCGTAGCAAAAGAAACTAGAGAAACTTTCCAATGAGCCCGTAGCAAAGGAAACAGGAGAAATTCTACCAGTGAACGTGGGGCATCAAACTCGAACCCTTGTGATGAAATTATGAAACGGTATATCATTTCAATAAATTATTATTGTTCTTGTACAACATTATTGTTACATATCTTAACGTATGAGAAAAGGAAAAGAAAAATGAAGAAACGAGAGAAACTTTATCAACGAGCCCGTGTTGAAGAAAACGAGAAAACTCTATCGATGAGCTTGTAGCAAAAGAAAACTGGATAAATTCTACAATCAGTAGTCATTCTCAAAAGAAGACTAGAAGTCATCTTCAAACTAACCAATCCCTGTGAACAGAAAAAGTGACAACACAAAAAAAGCTACATAGATAAAGAAGAGAGAAAAATTGCTATGTCTTAAAGAAAAAAATTACAAAAAGATGCAAAAGGATATGGTTGCATCAACGGAAACATTTTCAACATAAGGATTGGCAGCAATATCCCCAACGGGAAGATTAACAACAGCCTGCCAAATAGCTGCTTGAAAAACTATTTTGTATGTTCCTGAGAAATACTTGTAAATATGGTAACGGGAAGACGTAACAACAAATGAAGGAGAAGTAATCACCATCGACAACAAACTGACAAACAAGTGGCTCAACAACTGCAAAGCATTTATAAACGGGAACGGAAGAACATAACAACATAAAGAAAATGAGAAACCACCACTGGCAGCAAACATTCAAAAAAGTTCTCTGAAAAACTACGTCGCATGACTCCAAGAAACACGAGAGAACAGAAGCAGGCACACATAACGTCAAAATAAGAAAGGATAAATTAGTACACCTCAACAAATAAAATTTTGTTGAGTGTAATGGGGACCAATGAACAAAAAAATCTCGCATGACACATGGCAGGATCTAGACTAAAGACTCTATCAAATAGGGTGTGATCATTCCTCTCCTTTTATTATTATTAATTTGCCACCTTCTTCAACAAGGCCTATATAAAAGCTCGGGTAATAAATGAGAGGAGGGGGAGGATTTTCAGTTGAAGGAAAATGAGATGCAACCCAAGCAAAGTTTTACACAAAACATTTACTCTTCTCTGTTCTCTCATCATCAACGATGTAAAAACCTTTACACAAGATAATATCATAAATCTTCCGTGATTTTTCTTCCCTTTAAAGTTTTTTACGTAAACGATAGTGTCTTTATTCTCTCATCATTTCTTTAAATTATTATCTTTATTATTCATTAGTAGAGGATTTTCTATACTGAAAAAATCATTTACAGCAACCTTACCAGTAAAACTCAGCAACTCTCCAGCTTGAAGCTCCTCAATTTGAAACGCCATATTGAGACAGTTATATACATATAACTTGATGAATTGATTTTATTGAGAAGCATCCATCCATGCTAATAGAAGTCCACTGTAGCAAAACTTGAACACAAGTACAGAAGTTCAAAGTCCCATAGTCGCGGACCAAGCATGATTACCTTAGAAAGATTATACTAGAAAAAATATTTCTACTATATTAAAAGGGGTTTAAAGGGGAACTTTTTATTTTCCCTTTTATCTTTTAAGACTCACTAAATATAAGATAAGGTTAAATTTTTTTGTATTTAATTCATTTATAATTCTATTAAATAATTATTCTTTTATGTATACTTTATGAAATTTAGTATTTTATATTATTAGGAATATGAAAATCATGTATAAGACTTTATATCATAAACATTGTTTCAATCAATAACAATGAGTTATTGTCTGTTTATAAGATTTTTTTAATCAAATCACTATCGAGGCCCATGATATTTTTAATTTTATAACAAATGCAATAATTGTCAATGTTAGTTATCCGTATTAAAATAATTTGCCGCATTTAATTTTCTTTACTCAACTATTTTTTTAGTTTCTTTTCATCTTATCTTATGATATAAATTTGTTAGCGTCGCTTGTTCTTTAATTTAAAAAATCTTGTAGATAATTTATCGTCTCAAGGTGATGCATGATTTCTTCAGTTTCCTTCTATTTGTAATAGTTTATTATAAATTTATCATTTTTCAGGTGATGCATGACCTATTCAAATTTATTTTTATTTATAATAATTTAATTGTGAGTATGAGAAAAATACCATTATTATTTTTTTTTGTTTTAAATTCACAATATTCTGAAAGCTAATGTATTTCTCTTAGCGTTAACAATAGTTTAAAAAACTTTTTGTACAATTTTGAAATTTTTCGCACGTGTTTTTTGACTAGTGTTATATTAAAAGAGGCTTAAATGAGAGAAACTTTTGATTTCATTTTTTACTCTTTAAGCCCCTTAAAGTATCATGTTAAATAGTCATTTCAACTATTTTTCATTTACTTCCTTTAAATATTATTTTTATATATAAGAAACATCTATTTTATTTATAATTTATTCTTTAGTAATTTTATAAAATTTATGTTATGTATTATTCATGTTATTAGGAACATGAAATTTCATATTGATGAATTTAGAGAAACACGTCTATACATTTTTCAATAAATTATTAATGATGTAATCAATTCTTCAGAAGGTGACTAACTGATGAAATATAATCATTTTCTATAGTATTAAACAAATGTTATTTAGTATAATTTCAAGCATCCAATTTCAAATTTATACGCGATTCTATGTGCACTATATTCAAGCATCAAAACTTCTAATATATATAATATATAAAATTTATATTTATAATTTTCTAATGAGTCACTACATAACGAATAATATATATAACGTACAAACACAATTTTTGGTGAGGGTCACATGTTTTTTAGCAAGAGATTGTGATTGTATGTTATTTAATTTGCAGGTCAATATGAATTTTAATTCGTAATATTAAAATTAGTACAATATCTCTTATTTTATAAGGAAGAAAGAAAATGAAAGTTTTTTATATGTAGTTGGTGAATCAACAAAGATTATAGGCTATCATGTGCAGCGCACATTCGTTTCTACTAGTGGTTGAAAATATATGAGATTGCAAAATGGCCGAAATTATAAATACCTTACATACATATAATATTTTACAGAGGCCCCCCGTTTGGTTGCGCTATCCTCATTCGTAATCATATTGTAATTTTTTTATAACTGAATTATCATGTTGTTTGGATTAGTTCTTAAATCATGTTGCAATTCTAATTTGCAAACAATCTTAGTTTGCAATATTTTTAGACAATTGAACTGCAGCAGAAAATTAAATCAATCCTATGACAATGCAATTACAATTCTCTTTTATTAATTAAATTCAAAATTAGTTTAGTGTTATTAATTTATGTAAATATTAATTAAAATTAAATAAATTAATGTTAAAATTTCATGTGAAAATACTTTTTCATTATATCTATTATTTTATTAATTTAATTATTATTAATTTTTTAAAATTTAGTCCATCATTCTTAATTTATTTAACATATTACTAAAGTTCAATGTTAAATTGCACATCAAAATATTTTTTAGATAATATCACTACTACTTCTAAATGGGGCTTAGGGGATGAAATATTTTTAGACATATTTGTCCAACTAAATTATTTAAATTCCAAAAGTACCCTAGAACTTATTTAATGTATATTCATTTAACTATTTTGATTGTAGATTACAACTATTGTCTTAATATATTTAATAAGAGGTAAACTTAAAATGAGAGAAATGAACAGTCATATCTATATCTATAATATATTAAAAGTCATATCTAATACAAAATTTCCTTTGCTATCCTTCATTATCTCATTTGACATTAGATAATTGGTTGACACATGTATCTAAACTAATTAATTAAGTTTATCAAAAATATTTTTTGTTAGTTTTGTAATTAAGACTTATTGCTAGTTACTTATGAGTGTTTATGAGTAAACAATTTAGGTTTTGAAGTGAAAGTCAATGAGACGATGTGGTATACCAAAGTTAAATTGTACCTAATGGATGATATAATTCAAAATTAAGTATACATAATTAATATAACTATACAGATCATGTTGAAAAGTTGGGGAGGAATATGATGGAGAAAAAATTATAGAGATTGTAATACTGTGCATATTCGCAAAAAAAAGTTTGGTTTGGGAGAGTAATTATTTATTGTAGTCACATATTAACTTTTAGTTATTTTTATTGTAACTTTGACCCATAAAACTACATTCTTTAAATTCCATTACAAAAATTTAATTTGAAATTTAATTTAATTTGAGATATAGAAAGTCATAAACTCTTGACATCTAATGGTTAAATTTGCGCCCTTTTAAACTCAAAAGTTAATGTCTACAACAACTAAACAACCATAAGAAATTTAGTCACTGTGGATAATGTTGATTATATTGATTTAGTTCAATGATTCTTAAAACAAATTGCATTGTAAAAAACCAATCACTTTAATTGTTTGCATGAGCTAAGTTTTTTTGTACAAATTAATTATTTTGAACATAAACACCTATAAGTACCTAAGTCTAAGAGAAAAAATGATATTTGAGAGAAACATAATAACCATTTTCATTTTGTTTGATTTCTCTTTACAATTATATTGTTTTTATTTGTAAGTTTAAACACGTACATGCATGTGCTGCCTTACTAGTATATTAAAAGTGAGGAGCAGATGAGAATCATTTTTAGATAAGTTTGTCTATTTATTATTGATGCATTAACCAACATAACCTTATAAGTTACATGTGATATTTAATAATTTGTTATTTTTTAAATTCATAATAAATTGATAAGGTAGGTATTAATTTTAAAATTCATTAATTTAGTTAATGAATTTAGAAAAAAAGTAATTAAAAATATTTTTAAGTTATTTAAAAATTTATATAGAGAAAAGTGAACCGTGTACTAAATTATTTTAATGTAGAGGAAAAGTAAATTATCTCTATAAAACTTAAACAATAGAATTTAAAATATAATTAAATTTTCATACATTTTTAGAAACTTTATTTATGTTACATTTTATATGTTAGTATAACCAATATGTTACATAAATATAGTTACCCAAAAGTTACAAACAAACAAAAATTAAATTTGCAATACAAATAAAAAATTAAAATCAAGTTAAAAATAAAACACGAAATAGATGATTTAATTCTAATGAAGTCACTATTTCTTTTAATTTTAAGAGCATATTTCTACTATATACTATTTTTTTCTAAAATATAAACGTGACATTCTACAACTTGGTTGAATAATAATATACCACCGAAATTGTACTGGCTAGATACTGTAGGTTCATGTCGTGGAGGTGTTAGAGGGCAACCGGAGTTGTTCAGCCTCTAAACCTGCGACCAACCATGTGCTTTCAGATGCTGGATTCGAGTTACTTGGCTTTGCAGCAGATGGGACTCATGTGCCTTCACGTTCGAGGTAATGATGGTTGGTTTGTTTTAGTTGTTCAATTATTTCCCACTATGATCATGACATCTATGATACTAAATATAGTTGGAATAATCACATTAATAGTTGCATTGACAGTTATCTTCAGTCTCAAATCTTTATTGAGCGGTAGTCACAATTACAGTGACAGTTACATTTATAGTTACATTTGTGGCGAAGGTGAAAGTGGAAATAATAGTGAAAGTGAGAGTTCCAGTATAAGAACTAGCATATATGGTAGTGATTTAACTAGAATAGAAAGTTCTAATGATCTAGATGTAACTAAAAAATACAGGCATTTGTGTGTTCAATGCGATAAATTTTATGGATTAAATTATAAGAATTTTTTTAAATCTTAAATGAATATTTGTAAACAATGTGGATACCATTTAAAAATGAGTAGTACAGATAGAATCGAACTTTCGATTGATCCAGGTACTTGGGATCCTATGGATGAAGACATGGTTTCTCTGGATCCCATTGAATTTCATTCGGAAGAGGAACCTTATAAAGATTGTATTGATTATTATCAAAGAAAGATAGGATTGGCTGAGGCTATTCAAACATGCACATGTCAATTAAATGATATTCCTGTAGCAATTGGGTTTATGGATTTTCAGTTTATGGGGGGTAGTATGGGATCTGTAGTCGGCGAGAAAATCACCCATTTGATCGAGTATGCTACCAATCAATTTTTACCTCTTATTTTAGTGTGCGTGCTTCTGGAGGAGCACGCATGCAAGAAGGAAGTTTGAGCTTGATGCAAATGGCTAAAATAGCTTCCGCTTTATATGATTATCAATCAAATAAAAAATTATTTTATGTATCAATTCTTACATCTTCTACTACTGGTGGGGTGACAGTGAGTTTTGGTATACTGGGGGATATCATTATTCGAACCCAATGCCTACATTGCATTTGCAGGTAAAAGAGTAATTGAACAAACATTGAATAAAACAATACCTGAGGGTTCACAGTCGGATGAATATTTATTCCATAAGGGCTTATTCGTTCTAATCGTACCACGTAATCCTTTAAAAGGTGTTTTGAGTGAGTTATTTGAGCTCCATTCTTTCTTTCCTTTGAATCAGAATTCAATCAAGTAGAACCTTAATAAATAAATTATTTGATTTCTGACGAACAAGTAGTTAATATAGGAATCAAAATACGAAGAATGAATTTTTTTTCTTTGATTACAATAAAATCTTTTGTTACCGTTGTTCCTGATTAGTAAGTAGGAAACCTTTATCAAACAAAATAAAAGAGCGAATTATTTCTTCCGTGAAATTAGGCGAGGGGGAATAAAATGAATTTCATGTTCCCTTCTTAGATATGTATATAAAATTCAACTATAGAAAATATGGGCATAGAGTCTTGCATCTTTCTATATCTCCCGGAAATCACTAGTTTTACTAAGAATCCCTATTATTGGATCGGATTATAACGAACTTTTGGGAAATTAGTAATAAAATCTTTATGAAACTGGAATAAATTCCAATTTTAATTATAAGACAAGATAATAAAAAAATAAAAAATCTCACAAAGTAGATGATCATACATATATTTCATGTCGAAAAATGAATAAGTCTATTTATTATTTAGTTCTACATTCCTTTTCTATATATATACTTTTTCTATATATATACTCACGGATATATACTTTAGATAATTCTAGATGAATTCTAATGATTAGAGCATTATAAATTATAATAATTATACTCACGTAGATAGACTTAGTCTAATTATATCTAAATCTAATTATATATGAATTACTAATTATATATGAATTATAATAATTATATATATGAATTATAATAATTATAAGATACCTTTCTAACAATCAATAACAGGTAAAAATATTAATATAACAATAAATAACAGCTACAAATATTAAGTCGAGATATTCATTCTATGACAACTCTCAATAACTTACCCTCTATTTTTGTGCCTTTAGTGGGCCTAGTATTTCCATAAATTGCAATAGCTTCTTTATCTCTTCATGTTCAAAAAAATAAAAAAATTTAAATACGATGGTGCCAAATCTCGTATATAATATATATATATATATTCAAGACTAAGACTTATACAATAACACATATATCTATTTACTAGAATATAGTATAACATGTAGTTTACTCTGAACATAAGCGATTATACATGCGTAAACATGATATCTGAGTAAATGAATTCAAAATATTTAAAAATAGATAATAGCTAATAGAATAGATCTGGATCGGGCAAATGTATAAGATATAAAGTCAATATAGCTATATGTAGGTATCTATAGGAAATCATCTGAACATGGTGTTATGATTTTAGATCTAAGCAATTCGATGAATTACTCCTAAAGGTTCACATCAGAATAGTGCTAGTTGATGAGAGTTACTTCGGAAACAAAAAAAAGTAAAGTCAATTTTATTTTGGTTATTCTCCCAATTCCAATAAAATGCAACTAGATCTAGTATGAGTTGGCGATCAGAACGTATATGGATAGAATTTTTAAGGGGATCCCAAAAAGCAAGCAATTTCTGTTGGGCCTTTATCCTTTTTTAGTTTCATTAACGTTTTTATTGGTTGGAACTTCCAGTTATCTTGGTAGGGATTTGATATCTCTATTTCCGTCTCTGTAAATCATTTTTTTCCACAGGGGATCGTGATGTCTTTCTATGGGATCGTAGGTCTCTTTATTAGCTCTTATTTGTGGTGCACCATTTCGTGGAATGTGGGTAGCGGTTATGATCGATTCGATAGAAAATAAAGAATAGTTTGTATTTTTCGTTGGGGATTTCCTGGAAAAAATCGTCACATCTTCCTCCGATTCCTTATGAAAGACATTCAGTCCATCAGAATAGAAGTGAAAGAGGATATTTATGCATGCCATATCCTTTATATGGAAATCAGAGGCCAGGGGGGCATTCCCTTGACTTGTACTGATAAGAATTTGACCCCATGAGAAATTGAGCAAAAAGCTTCTGAATTGGCCTATTTCTTGCGTGTACCAATTGAAGTATTTTGAAAAATGAAGTGACGAATGAATGCTTTCTTAGTTCTTAAAAAGAGGAAAAAACAAAAATGCAATAATACTCTTTTTTCTATACTATAGTAATAGCATAACTTAACTGGAGTTTTTTCAGAACACCTCATTTGAGCCAAAACATACGTATAAGGAACAACCATAAAACGGAAACAGTTTTTGTCCGAAAAAATCTATTTTTTTAGCCTATGTAAATCCACTCCACAGTAACAAAGCGAAAAAAAATAGATTCACCTATCAAAACATTTCGGGAGAAAGAATTTCTTTTTTTAATATTTAGAATTAATACGTTAGATTCAGATAGATTATATCTTGTAAATTCTCTCTCCTTTTTTTTGTCAATCGAACTTTATTTTTATTCCTTTTTGTACTCCTTAATTAACAAAATTACCAAAGGATTGGACTGCTTATAACCATCACTTCTGGCTTCTTTTGCCACTCATTTTTTATCATAACCTCAAAATGACAATATTCTTTCGTAATTTCTCTTCATTTTTCTTGGGCTGGACGGTGGGTAACTGGCGATTTTTTTTTCTTCTGAAATATTTGATATTTTGATAGAGCAGGACTTATTTCACCTCGAAATCCGAATAACATTCAGTACTTGAAATGATTCTTTCTTGTATTCATTGAAAGGGGGCGATTGCTTCAAATTTGAACAATTGCTCTATTTGGAAACAAGATTATTTTTTTCTTCATTCGAATTTGAAGTGGACTCTTTGTTATTCTAGTTTTGTATTGTTTCAAAATTCAAGGACTAACCACTGAATCACAGATAAAAAACAGGGAATAGATTCATAATAGGCTCAATATTACTTATAATAGAACTTATGTTTGATATGAATATTAAGTAGCGTATACAGTTGACAAATGGAAGTGCGTTCATTAAAAAATCAAGACACAAAATGGCAAAAGCAAAAAAGAAAGCATTCATTCCCCTTCTATATCTTGCATCTATAGTATTTTTGCCCTGGTGGATCTCTCTTTCATTTAATAAAAGCCTAGAATCTTGGGTTACTAATTAGTAGAATACTGGGCAATCTGAAATTTTTTTTGAATGATATTCAAGAAAAGAGTATTTTAAAAAAAGTTATAGAATTAAAGGAACTCTTCCTCTTGGACGAAATGCTAAAGGAATACCCGAAAACACATCTACAAAAGCTTCGTATCGGAATCTATAAAGAAACAATCCAATTGATCAAGATGCTCAGGATCGTATCCATACAGTTTTGCACTTCTTGACAAATATAATCTATTTCATTATTCTAAGTGGTTATTCTATTCTAGGTAATGAAGAACTTGTTATTCTTAACTCTTGGGTGCAAGAGTTCCTATATAACTTACGCGACACAATACAAACTTTTTCTATTCTTTTATTAACTTATTTATGTATAAGATTCCATTCTCCCTATGGTTGGGAACTAATGATTGGCCCTGTCTACAAAGATTTTGGATTTTCTCATAATGATCAAATTATATCCGGTATTGTTTCCATTTTCCCAGTCATTCTAGATACCATTTTTAAATATTTGATCTTCTGTTATTTAAATCGTGTATCTCCATCACTATGATATGATGATACTAAATAGGTGTGCTCTTTGATGATGTATATTGTGTTTGGTTGTCTGTGTTTTCATGTTTACTCTCTTTGTATTTTGTTTATTATGTTTATTGTTTGATGTGTTTCTGTTGGTTATCGACATCAAATTCAAATATTCGTTCTTTATATAACCGAACCAAAAGATTTGTGTTTGGGAGTATTGCCCTGAGACACTTTTTGTTTCCGTGAATTCATATGTAGCTGAAGTGTTATTTGAATATGCATCAGTTTCGTGAGCTCCGTTTCTAATTTGGTGGGTTAGCTTAGATTGGGTTCAAGTTCAATTTCTGTCAGCTAGCTAATATAGATTTTCGGTAATGATATAAATGATAGATATATTAGAACTATTAGTATATGATCGTCTGTTCTTTAATCAGAATTGACTACATGGGTGATGTTACCATTAAGGATGGTTTATATGTTTAGAGAAGCAATGGTTTTATCAGTGAACCTTGGGTGAAAGACTAACCAAGCCTCTTTGTATTTTTTTGCTTTAGAGTTTCCATACACGGAACTTCATGCCCGCGACTGTGATTCTGATTTAATAAAATTTAAATGACACCTAACGCTGTTATGGCCATGGGTATTCCTTTTTTCTTCAATTGTTTTATTACCCCCTATTTCCCCTTTTCTTTATCTACTTTATATCTTTTGTTTGTTTGATTTCTTATGTGACAAAATAGTGGGTTTTACTACCATTTTTAACTGTGATTATAACACTAAAGTTTGAGAATTTTATAGTAGCAATAACCAATTAGTAACTTTTTACCATTTTATTTTTTAATTCTGTTTAATTTGACTATTGATTATAAAGCTCTGTTTAATTAAGCTATGAAATAGCACTAGAAGAAAAACTGATAATAGCAGCTTTTTATTCATCTTTTGCGGCGGCTCTAAAATTGTCACCTTATTCACGGCGGTTGGAATAACCGTCGGAGGGCCGCGGGTAAAAGGTGTCTTTGCCGACGATTCTAATTCTCTTTAGCGGCGATTAAAAATTACCGGTAAAGATCATTTAGCAGTGGTTGAAACCGCCTCCAAATGCCCAGGAACAGGAAGGAAATATATTTCCTGAGTTTCTTTCTGATGGGCTTTTTCTCGTTACCGGTGGTGTTAAACCGTCGGTAAAGATAATTTAGTTGCGGTTCAAACCGCCGCAAAATGCCCAGAAACTGGAGAAAATTTCTGGGTTCTCTGACGGTTTGTTTTCTCATTACCGACGGTTGAGGAACATAAAAAAATAATATTTTTCAGTGGTTTTAAACAGCCTCTATAAGCTTTAAAACCGTCACTATAAATTGAAATTTTGGGTAGAATTTTCCTGTTTTTTAAACATCCCATAATTTTCAAAAATACATGCTTTCAGAAAACATTCTATATCACAGATTTCAGAATCTATCAATACAAAAATTCTAACAGTTCATAGTCCATCAATTCAAATATTCACAAATTCTTGCATTTTAAACATTTATAAATTCAAACATTCATAAATTTTAAAGATTCAGAATCAATCAATTGAAACACTCATAAATTCTGAAGACAAAGTAATATATGTTCAAACTTAAGTAAATATAGTATTTTCCATCCTCACTAAACTTTTTGCGATCATGAAGTTGATGAAGGATGTCCAGAATTCTATAAACACATAAAAATGAACAAAATTAGTATTAGTATTAGAATAAACATAATTTATAATTACGTAAAGTATATATTCCTTAGAAATCTTACATGATCATCGCCGGGGAATGAGAACGAATGATTTTGTGCTTGCATTATTTTCATAAGGTACGCCACTTGGGATTGAAGTTGAACTTGACCATCTTAAAGTTCATGGACCCGTGACTTAACTCTCGTATGTTCTACACGTGGAATGAATGCCTCTTCATGAAACTGACGACTGCTCAACGATCCAAATACGCTGGTGGGAGTTGGACCTAGTCTCAGAAAATGCATCTCTAGGAGTGATATTATTCCCATCCTTGCGTTTGAGTTGCCATAAGTTCTTGCATTTTCTCCTACAACACAAATAAATAATTTGATCGCATATATGACAAATATAGTTGTAAAAGTTAAAAATATTGACAAATATAGACTTAAAAATAATTTTTACAGCTCTAGAGACAGATTCTTGATCTACCCAATTCTCATATTTACGTTTATGCGTTTCTATGAATAGTTCGACCGCATTGGGGTCTCTCCCCAACACCTCTGTCTATCATTATGTTTAAAAAAATTATATTTTGATCACAATACTAAAAACAAAAATATTATTTATAATAAAAATGATTTACGTACCATTTCATCTTATTTTTTAGCTAGATTTTCCTTCCTAAAAAATGATGTATACTTTGTTTTGCTCGTACGCAGTGTTTATTTCACTACGAGCCTGTTATTTATGAAACAAAATTAGTATTTATTCTACGAATAAACAAATTTCAATGTCAAAAAAAAATATTGTAATACCATTCCTTCAGAAGAGAACAAAAAATGGACAATAGCATTCCACTGATCTCGAGGAACTTCCTCAGGTTTATGTCTTAGGCATTCTTCTTCGCTCGGATATTTTGTCGTATTCATTGTTCTCAATTTACCTTTTCCGTCCTTCCAACTCTTATTAATTGAAGACAATGCAAACTTTCGGCTGGCGTCAATAACTTCCCATTTACTCTGAAAAATTACAAAGGTATATAGTTAATAAATACATAATGGAAGAGACAATTACAAATAAGTATTTATGCCTTCACAATATCCCATACTGGGTTCTTGTACATTTCAGGCACTTTCTTCCATTTTTCATAGGTGATCGGAAATAGATCATAGGTGCATCCTAGTGAAGCCAAAAATCTCGTATTCATAGATGCTTGATCCTTGATTGGTTGTCCTGCTGCGTTGAATTCAACTTTCACTTTCTTCCCTTTAGGTAGATTCCATATATGAGTTAATCGTGTCCAACCACGAATCTTTCGCCTAGAGGAAGAGGATTTACTTACGTATAAAACATTATTTTTGTATGTTAGACATTATATGAATAAGAACAATGGTTTGTATAAAATATAAAATAAATGTTATACTTGTTAATTCAGGTGGAGCATCGCATGGTGGATCTTGATCACCAACAGACTCGTCCTCAGTTATGCGCAAACGTCTACCACAGACCATGATGGTTATACTTGCACAATAAAATAGATAATAACATTATCAAAGAGAGACATAGCTTATAAAAATTAAATATTAACAATATCAAATAAAGACACACCTAATTCAAATAGTAGCACGATCAAATTGAGTCATCACTATTCTGATCAAAATCAACATTCATATGAATTGTATCTTCTATGGTTACACCAACAACATTTGTCCTAACTAAATTAACACATTTTTCATCTCTCATGTAAGACTTCTTCTAATTGAGAATGATCATGTATCTCACTTTCAAAATTCATCACCACTTCATTATCAAGAGTTGTATCATTATTATGGTCACCCATGTCAAACATGCCTCTTGCTTTTGTATGCACCACAACATGCCAAATTCATCACCACTTCATTATCAGGAGGCGGTCTATTCTTAATTGCGCCGTTAAAATTTTTACTATAATGACAAAACCTATGGCCAAGCTCTAAAAAATCTCCTACGGCCCATGAAACAATTTTTTTACTATATTTCAAGCGTTGATAATCTCTCTCATAATTATAATGAAGGCAAGCAAAACATGAATGTGTACTCCACCCAAACAAATTATCTAGTCCTGGAAACTCACTAATCGTCTACAACAATGTCGCACGCATATTAAAAGCCTCCTTCCTTGATGCATCATACGCATCGACACATGTTTCCCATAATTCTTTCAATTCTTCTATCAAAGATTGCAAATACACGTCAATATTATTATCAAGAATTTTAGGCCCAAGGATAAGAGTAGTAAGAATCAATGATGTTTGTTTCATGCACATCCAAGTAGGTGAATTATATGGAATCAAAAGAACACGCCACGTGCTATAACTAACACTCATTGCTCCAAATGAGTTGAAGCCATCACTAGCCAAACCAAGTCTGACATTACGTGGTATAGATAAGATTTCAGTATGTTTAGAGTCAAATGATTTCCAAGCAGTTGAATCAACATAATGTCTTAAAACACCATCTTCAGTATGCTCTATATGATGCCATTTCATATCATTAGCAGTTTTAGACGATAATGTATAATCTTTGTAACCTTCCTTTTAAAGGAAAGTAACGCATCATTTTAGCAGCTTTTGGCTTCTTCTTCCTTTTTCCTTGAGATTGAGATGTACTTTCACCCTCCTTGGTTATCCACCTTGAAGTACGACAAGTAGAACATGATTGTTCTTGTTCTTTGTCTTTCTAATATAAGATGCTGTCATTTGGACAAGCATGTAGCTTTTTATACCCAAGACCCAACTTTTTTATAATCTTTGCACTTCATAAAATGTTTTTGGCAACTCCCATCCATCTTTATGCAATAACTCAAGCAACCCCGGTAGTGCTCATTACTCAATCCATGAAGACACTTGAGATGGTAAAGATGCACAATAAATTAGAGTTTTGAAAAACTTTTGCATCCTGGATATAAAGGTTCATTACCATCTCTAACCAAGTTAGAGAAATCATTCACCTCTACATGTTGAGCATCATTTAGTTGCTCATTCATACTATTAGAAGTTGGTTCTGTTTGCAAATCATCTATTCCTCTCTCATTATCCATAACTCTGAATGCGTCACGCAACAACTCATGCATATTGTCATCACAAGCTTCATACACATATGTATGGTTCACATTTCTTTCATTAAGTTCTTCTCCATTTGAATTTTGCAGTATGAATTCACCATGGAAAAACCAACGTTTATAACCAATGCAAAACCTATCACACACCAAGTGCCCATGCATGCTTTCCCTATTCATCCTCAGCGTATTCACACAACGTTTACATGGACACAAAATCTTATCCTCTACAGAAACTCTTTCAAAAGTAAAACCAAGAAACTCCTCAACTCCATTAAGGTAATCTAGACTAACGCAAGATTTTTCAGTCCAACTTTTATCCATATTAAAATCAATCTGAACACATTATAATAGGAAATTCAATACAATGAAAATCAAACTCACAATAAAATCAAAGTCACAAATTGAGGTACAGAATAGAGACAAACAAGTTACAATTACTACATATTATAACAGATCACGCTTGATTTATCTTTATTTTTTTTTTCTAATTTTTGCTTCTATTTGGATATTATTGGATGGTATGATATACTATTATATTTCATTATATCTTTCAAAATCTTATTGGATTAATTTCTTTTCATGAAAGACAACAATCAAAACATGAAAATAAAAGATAATCTAAAGAACCTATCAGTAACTGCGGAGAAGAAGCTGACTCGATCAAACGTGTATGGTCTTCAGAAGAGAGAAAATAAGCTAAAGCCTCTCTACACGAATAATGGAAGGTAGAAGAAGATCTAAAAGAAGAAGAAACTTATTTGACTCATAAGATTTTATAAAGTAATTTATAATTAAAAAAATCAAAAGTAGGAAAAAAACATCGATCTAAAACCCATAGTCATTTGGAATTAATTTAAAAAATCAGTACAAAATGAATAAAAATGTTATTCTTCTAATTTTTTCCTACTTTCATTCTAAAGGGATAAAAAAATTATACCAAGTTTTTCTCTTTTACCTTCCAATGGCTTTCAGTTGAGCTTTCTATTTAATTAGTTTGTCTATGTATTTCAGCTTGGGTCTTGTGTGAGGGTTTTCGTTTATTTATTATTTATTTCATTTTCATCTCTTTACTTTGTAAATGTTAACAAGATGACTCCAAAGTTTAAATTCATCGTTAAAAGCCTTATTTTTCTTGACTATTTAAAGTATTGGTCATTAAAAGCCTTATCTTTAGCTACCAATTCAATGGTCGCTAAAAGCCTCTCACTTTTTCTTACGTGTCAACTCATACCCTATGTTGATAATGTGTTACTCGAACTCACAGCCACGTAAACGTCGACATATATAGGGTTTAACTATCTATATTAATCAACCAACTTATCAAGTAGGTAGTATCAAATGTACCTGAAAATATAGGTAAATTTTCTTATAGCTAGGCCCCATCAAAATCCATGCATATATGATCAATAAATTTGAACACAATGAAACTCACACATGGTTTTTTTGTTAAAAGTTAAAAATATTCAATCGAAGTATATACTACAAATTTACAAAAGGCGTACACGAGGGAAAACATACTCTCATAAAAAAACTTTGAAAAACTATCAAAGGATAACAAAGGAGAGAACACACTACACTAACTCATGCATGCTAGCTATCAATTATCAAAAATAGAAAAAAAAAGTCCTCAATTCCTTTGTAATAACTCATATTCATCTATATATTTTATAAACCAGAATTTTTCACTCATAGTTCCAACTCTATAGTTATATATGATCTTATCTTAAAATTTTTTGCCATTTCTTCACACCCAAACAAAATATACAAAAGAGGATTTCAAAATTTTCCCCATAGCATATACATTAGTATACATAAAATATGTACATTACATTAATATAAACAGTCAAAGAGTTTTTAATTCCAACCCTACCTTAAAAATGCATCATCTCTTAGTAATTCTTTCCTAATTTAGAAACTGAGTGAGTTGTGAAAGTTGAAATATATTGCAAAGAGAGAGAGGGAAGAGGGAAAGAGAAAAAAAGGTTGTTGCAGAGAAAGGGAGAGGCGAGAATCGAGATGGTACCTGTAGATCTTGGAGGAGGTGGCGGTGGTGGAGGAGCTGACGGTAGAAAATCGCGGCGGAGCTCGCGTCGCCTGTTGCACAGAGAGAGAGAGAGAGGGAAATCGTGAGACTAGGCGAAAGGGAAAATTAGGGATTTATAGGTTATTTAGCAGCGGTTTTAAAAACTGTCACAAAATATCTTAAGAATCATTGCTACACGTAAAACATTTCGCACGGGTTTGGGTGAAAAGGAAAAATAAGGGATTTAAAGGTTATTTAGCAGCGGTTTTAAAACCGCCGCTCCACGTAAAACATTGATTTTTTTTTCGGCAGTTAGCATAACCGCCGCCGTGAAACTGTTGGGGAAAACCATTTTTCTTGTAGTGTAGTCCGATTGCCTAATTTCTTGAACTTCCAATGGTGTAGGCTATGATGAAAAATAACACATGCATTTCTCTTGGCCTCTTTGTATTTATTAAACCGATCATTTTTAATAGAGATGATTTCAAGTTCAAAGGTTTTTTTAGGGTTGGAAAGGCATGCTAAAGACATTATCTTACTGATGAACAACAATTTTGAATTTCTTTAATTCATGTGTTGTCATCTTCCATTTTGTCTAATAACAATTACAGGGATAACATTAATTCATGGGAATTGCTTTACTTATAACTGAGTTGAGTCAGTAACCTTCTATCTTAATTACTTGAAATGGTAAAATTGTGATATGCTGGAAAAGGAGAAGAGATGAGCTTGTATGTACTTGTCCGGTGGATTTGATCAATAATTATTTGAAGTTCAAATCAACTTATTTAATTTGCTTATTTGTTGAAACCTTCCCAGTCAAAACTATCTTTCTTTGGCAACCATTCTGTGTTTGATCTTAAACCTTCCTTGCATGCATACTTTTGTTAGTCTTTGTACGTCATAAAAGTTATAAATAGGAAAGTTTGTTAGACTCAAAACAATCTCAGGATTGGAAAAGAGGTATGCAAGATATTGTCTTTGTTTTTGTTTCGTGATTGATTGTTACAGAGTTGGGAGATTCATTTAAAATAGTGACTTTTTATATAAGAGCAATGGTTGATCCAAGATCTAAAGAGTTTATTATGTGGTTTATGCAATTGTTTAAACATTGAAAAGATCACGGTGCCTCACATCCTAATTTTGGACATGAGTTTAGCCTAGAGAACTCAGCAGTAGCTTTCAAATCTCTCTTTTTCTACCACTAGCTATTTCTCTTCTAATATGCTTCTCCATAAAAATATTGCTTTCAACCTAAATGGCGTCCACGGAGTTAAAAGTAGTATATAGACTCAGGATCTTCATTTTCCTTGTGTTTTTTATCTTTATTTTCCAGGTTTCAATGGAACATGTATGAGTGGAAAAAATCAACAGACAACTACAAAAAGATCTCAATAGAGACATAATGAATATCATCAAAGAAACATAAACAAATGTGGAAACAAAAAGTTTGAGATATTTCTCCAATTAGATGGAAGTCAAAGCCTACATGTCCAAATGATGTGTGGGAAGAATCTGCCCCTGAAAACTGTACAAAAACATATTGGCCACGATATGATCCTCCATTCATTTTGTGGCCTACATCCAACTTTAAGTGGGATGACATCACAAAGCATGCAAACAGAACAAAGGAAGACATTACTTCTTAATGTTTTATGACCTTTAGTGAAATGGTTTGTAAGATAAAGACTTTTTTTTCGCACGTGCCGTCACCTAGTTTTTCTAAAAAAATATGAGTTACTTGAAATGAGTTTTTTTTTGAAAAATTAAGCTGATTACTCGTTTATATCCAATCACGTTAAGTATGAAATGACTTTTCATGTTTCTTAACATCTAAATTCTTCTTACTTCCATAACAACCACACATTTAATCATGCTAAGAATGGAATGGTGCACGATTTGATGGCATAACCTTCTCAAGCAATAGCTTCTTGCAACATGTACTTTATAGTTGATTTTTTCTTATAACACATGCAATTGTTCTATATTGAAGAAACATAATTTGCGTTGAAATATGAACGGATTTATTCATCAAGCATAAAAGAACACATTTCAATGACTGTTTTAAAAGAAATTGCACCAAATAGATAAGTTTTTTAAAGTCAATTTAAGAGAAATGATCAAACACACAATATATAAATTAAGTATTTTAAATTTCAAATTATGAACATTAATTATATCATTAATTCTAACATCTTTCAAATTGATATATCATCTACATACCTCTGATAAACCCAAAAAATAATCAAACACACCATATATAGATTAAGTATTTTAAAATTTAAAATTTGAGAATTAATTACATCTTTAATTCTAGCATCTTTCAAATTGGTATATTATCTATATACCTCTGATATATCCGAAAAATCTTCAAACACACCATATATAAATTATATATTTTAAATTTTAAATTTGAGCATTAATTACATCCTTAATTCTAGCATCTTCTGTTTAAAAAAATAGCATATTTCAAATCGATATATCATCTTTATACCTTTGATATACCAGAAAAATCATTAAATACACTATATATAGATTATGATCATTTTAGTAAAAAAAAATGTTGACAGATTAAGAAACCTGCTATTTACCTAAAATTATTGAAAAACTACTATTTCTTAAAACAACCCCCAAAACTTGTCTATTATGTAAACTCCCCTATTTTAATTTGAATAATTTTAGTTGAAATAAAAGACTCTTGAACATCTTAGATAAAAAAGTTTTTGAATAACAGAAACAAAAGAGTTTCAGTGGATGCTAAGTAAATTTGTCAACTAATTGAATTTAATTATATCAATAGTAATTTTGAAAATATTATATTTATGGATGAATTAAAGTATTTAGAAATGTTTCACATGTCATGTCACTTTTAATATATTATAAATTATTTTCTTCGATGATAACATTTTTAGGTGCTTTTAATATAAAATATCGTTAACCTTTATATAATAGAATGATTTTTCATGAAATGCCTCTAATAAAAAAATCAATAATTTTATTTTTATAAATTAGTAATTGAAAAAATATTTGATTAAGATTAATTTTCATTGCATACAAGATTTAATAAAATAATAAGAGAAAATATCTATTTTATCTCATATTCAAATTCAAATGAAATTTTAAAAAGCGAAAAGGAAATCAAAAGTTTGTTTATAGGGGGGGGGGGGGGGG
>QANY01008140.1:119791-165854 GCA_003255025.1 Datisca glomerata
GGAGGGGGACAACATAACGCTGTTTCAATATCTAAACGGAGCTTCTCGTTATTCTGGTCTCTCTCTCTCTTTCAATATCGGTACTCTGGGAAATACATCTTATTCTTAGAACAGCTTATATGTAAGTGAGAAGAGAGAGAGAGAGAGATAGAGAGAGAGAGGTGAATACAGCTTCTCTTATCCCTCTGATAGAACTCCTAAATTATTGAATTTAAGCTCTCTTCTCTTTCATTTGGAAGACCCTAGCTTCCATGATTTGCACGCCATAGATCTCAGAGGAGGTTCCTTAGAGAGTGTAAAGCCCTAAAAATGGCGGCCGAGTTAGGGCAACAGACGGTTGAATTCTCGGCTCTTGTTAGCCGGGCGGCCGAGGATTCATTTCTCTCGCTTAAGGAGCTCGTCGAGAAATCCAAGTCATCTGAGCAGTCCGATACTGACAAGAAAATTAGCCTCCTCAAGTATATTGTCAAAACCCAACAGAGGATGCTCCGCCTCAACGTACTTTCTAAATGGTGCCAGCAGGTCAGTCAGTTGCTTTCTGTTCCACTTATATCTCTGAAGTTTCGGGTTGCTGTTTTTTTTGGTCAAAATTACGAAAATTTTAAATCTTTAGGCTTGGGGTGTGGAGGCTTACATCCAAAGAATGCAATTTGGGGTTGTTCTCTAGAAATTTTTCCTGGGCGTTTTGGAAGTTTTAGGGATTGATGAAATTTATGTTTTTCCTTCCGTTGCTAAGTAAATGGAGTGAAGTTAATTCTGGGTCTTAAAGAATTTGGTCTGTGGTTTTGGACAAGTTCGTTTCACTGAGTGGTATTTCTTTACTTCCGGGACTGTTAAGGACCAAGTTTAGTCATTAATTGAGTTGAACTATGGGTTGCGAAGCAGTTTCTTCACAAAACTTGGTCTCCTTATGAACAACGTGGTTTCACAAACTTAGCAGAGGATATTAGAGTTTGTGTTTTTTGGTTTTTTGTTGTTTTAGGATCAGAACTAATTCCTGTGACTTCATAGATACTAAGACTAAGTAGTTCCTCTTGGCTTCAGTGGTGGTACTGAAAGTCTGAATTGAAGACCACGCAGCACACATTGTGTTCGCTGTGTTGTTGGAGGAAATGTTTTCACATTGCCGGCATATACCAAAGATGTGAATCCCCAACACTTTTTGGGTGGAATGTTTACTGACAAAGGAATTGAACCCTGCAAATTGTAGGGGTCACCCTAAAAACTTGTGTGATTCGGCCGGGGTAGGTGGAATGCATTCCCAGTGGGACATGTGGATCTCCCTCTAGGAAGCATGTATATGGATAGAAAATTTTAAACAAACCTAAACACCGTTTCTAAGAAAATTAAGATGTGGTCAAGTGGGGGAAATCTTTTCGATTAATTATGCTCGGTAATTTTCTTAAAAAATCTTATAAAGGGTCATTGAGAAAAGCAATATGTAATCAACAAAATTATGGCCCCATATAGCGAATGAGAAGGTTAGTGCGCTTTTTGGATACCTTTCCATGCATTTAACAAGACAGCCAAGCACCTTGCTTTTCTCTTAGAAGCAAGTAGCCTTGATTTGGGAATACGCTGGAAGCAAAGTCTTATTATGAGTTGAAGTGAAGGGTCCTTAAGTAATAATATGTAGAGCGGAACTCTGTTGGCTGAACAAAAGATGTATGACTTTCTCAAGTTAGATCGCTGATATGTTGTCGGAAAAGGAGCTCCAATGTTACTTTAGAATAAAAATAATAGGGACCAACAGGAGAATGCAAATAATTGGCCCTTTTAGCCAAATCTAAGTTTTGATCGAAAAAACATAGAGAGATGATTATCAATAGCCTACACAACATCCTTAACCCAAAAAGTAAGTTCTCTAGTCGAATATAATGCTCAATCCATTAAGAACCCTTTCATTTCTTTCTCTTTAAATAACCTAGAAAAAGACATTAGGATCCATTCCTAAACTTTTTGAGTCCCCCCTCTTCACACATCTGTCAGTGCCACCCCTTCAATAGGGAATCGAATTAAGGTTACATTATGACATAGTCCACGGATTACCCAAATAACCCAAGCTAGCACTCCAAAGTCCAAACATCTGAAGCTAGAGCTTCCCCTAGATTTACGCTTTTATGTTGGACTACTACTACCTTGGAAGCTGACTACAGATAAACGAAATAGAAGAGGCTTTTAGTTGGTTAGCAGATGCTACATGTGCAAGAGAAAGCATACAAGGACAACAATAACTTGTTTTTACATCACCCGTTTGCTTACCGGATGTGCTATAGTCTCCTTGTTAGGATGGATTTATCGTGGAAAATTTCGGCTACTACCAAGGAGTTTCTCCTCGGTTGCAATTTTTTGGGGACTGGGATGATAGACAATCATTTATGGAGAATCAATCCTTTATGTTTTTCCTGGACCATATGGCATGAGAGAAACAACCGACTTTTTGGTGATGCTCATACCCCTTTTGTTATTGTCTTCATTTCCTTTATTCTTTCTCGGAAAGAGTGGTTCTTCTCATCAGATCCGTCTTTTGAGTCTCGCTTTTTTGACAGCCTGGCTCCATTTTTTGATTTCACAGTTGGACAGCTCTAAAGGTCTTTTGTTTATGATATTTTTACTCTTTTACTGATAAAAGAAGTCCAAATATCTGAAGCAATGCAGCGGTGAAAAATAATTACTAGTATATCCCATAAAAAATGTGAATAGCAGTCTCTTCAAATTCTTTGCACATGTGATATCTGGTTACAGTGTAGATATTTTTCCCAATCCATTCACAAGGCAGAATTTAGAAATGCCTCATTAAATTATCAATAGTTAGAAAAAAAAGATTGTTGGTCTATATAAAATATGTATTTTTTTCGTCAACCTCATAATCAATTGAAGTTAAATGGAATTGCAATTGATATGGAATGGAAGCCTTTTACCTAAGTGTTCTTTTTACGCATCCTCAGGTTCCATTGATACAGTACTGTCAACGACTTGCATCAACTCTGTCAAGTCATGATACATGTTTCACTCAAGCCGCGGATTCATTATTCTTCATGCACGAGGGGCTACAACAAGCACGTGCTCCAGTATATGATGTTCCATCTGCTATTGAAGTTCTCCTTACTGGAAATTATCAACGTCTGCCAAAATGTATTGAAGATATCGGTAGTCAGGGAACATTAACTGACGTTCAACAGAAGCCTGCAATAAAAAAGTTGGACATGCTTGTACGGTCGAAATTACTTGAAGTTTCAATCCCAAAGGAAGTTTCTGAGGTTAAAGTTACTGATGGTACAGCTATACTTTGTGTGGATGGAGAGTTTAAGGTTCTAGTGACTCTTGGTTATAGAGGGCACTTATCATTTTGGAGAATATTGCATCTGGAGCTGCTCGTTGGAGAGAAAAATGGGACTGTGAAGCTGGAACAGTTGCGCCGACATACTCTTGGCGATGATTTAGAGCGCAGAATGGCTGCTGCGGAAAATCCTTTCATAACATTATACTCAATTTTGCATGAGCTATGTGTCGCACTAGTTATGGACACTGTCATAAGGCAAGTACAAGCTCTTAGACAAGGAAGGTGGAGGGATGCAATTCGGTTTGAGCTTATATCTGATGGTAATATGGGTCATGGAGGAAGTGGTGGTTCCATGCAATTAAATCAAGATGGAGAAGCTGATTCTGCTGGGTTACGAACTCCAGGGTTGAAAATCATATACTGGTTAGATTTTGAGAAAAGCTCTGGGAACAATGTCTCAAGGTCTTGCCCATTTATACAAATTGAACCAGGACCTGATTTGCAGATAAAATGTTCTCATAGCACATTCATTATAGATCCATTAACTGGAAAAGAAGCAGATCTCTTCCTTGATCAAAGTTGCATTGATGTTGAAAAGTTACTGCTAAGAGCTATATCTTGTCATAGGTATACTCGGCTTCTTGAAATTCAGAAGGAACTGTGCAAAAATCTTCAGATCTGTCGAACTGCCGGTGATGTTGTTCTCCAGCACCATGCAGATGAACCTGATGTTGAATATAAAAAGGTTGGTATACGTTTATTATTCAAGTAAATTGTTTCTTTAGGTGTTAAAATTTTTTCTAGGGAAAAGCAATCATGAAGTGATACCTTGGTTGAGATGTTTTGATTGTCAATGTTTCGTGCAATGTTGAACAGAATAATCTTAGGGAGATAGAGAAAAAGAAGAGTGACATAATCTGGTAACTTATTAGACAAGAAATACTGGAGCGTAAATCTTCTTATTGTTGCCGAATGCTATAGTACATAATTTTCAGTGTTAGAGTAGGTATTTTTGGTTAGTCTCATTACATGTGGGTGTTTTAATTATCGTTGTGTAGGTTTTCTTCCTTTTGTTTTGGTAAGAAACATTTTTTTTAAAAACAAACTTTCACAAAGTGTACATCTCAATTTTACATCCCATTATAAAAAGGATGGAAAATCCCTGAGTTTGTCGCACATATCCTTGTACAATGAAAATGAAAAGCAGTTAGCAGTAGGATGCCGGAACTCTTTTGGCTCGCTTGAATAGAATGTGAAATACTTGCTGGATTGATTCTTATGTTTTCCTAACCCTTGTGCTGTTTTACTTATAAGTGAAAGAAGTCACTTATAGCAAGTTTTTATAATTTAATTATATCTTAAGATACTCATGCACTACTAATTTTATGTACTTGAATTGCTTAAAAGATGTAATTACTGTTAGAATGTAAGTATGGATAAAAGAAGTAATATATAGACATCGTCTCCAGATTGCAATTTTTTAACATTAACTATGTGAAAGAAGTCACTCATCTGTAATAATGTATCAAGGTAGGGAGGAGACGACAATCATTTTTGGACAATTTTGTCCACTTATATTTGATACATTACTCAAAATAACATTCTAATAATTGGTACTTCAAAAATTATATAAGTTTATCAATGGCATTAGTTTTTTAAATTTGTTCACCTATTAAATGAATTTGAAAAAAAGTCAAGTGATTAATATATAGTTTTTAAGTTAGTTTTAATTTGATAACTTTGAATGAATTGTAGCAAGTTTTTAAAACTTATCGTGAAATCTACAACTTTCTACTAATAGAGAAAAAGTGAATTATCTCTATAAGATATAATTAAATTAATACACAATTTTAGAACATTTAGTTATTCTATATATAATTAGTTTGTTACTTAAATAGTTACAAAAAAATGTACAAACAAAAAATTAGATTTGCAATAAAAGCTAGTTTAAAAAAATAGAACATAGATAAATTAATTTTAATCACCTGTTTATTCTTTTAAATTTAGAGCACATTTCTTCTTTATACTCCTAATTTTTTCCTAGGAAAAATGCATGAAGATGTTCTTTAACTTGGCTGAATAATAATATATCAGCAAATAAAAATAATTTCGATATAACATTGTCTTGATTTTATCACACAAATTAGAAACAAATAATATGATGCTAAATACATTTCTTTTTAATTCACATAAACACAACATTTCTATAAGTACTAATTATTGCTAAAAATATAATAAATTCAAATACATGTGCATCGTGTGTTGACTAGTCTTTTAAGTGGCATTACCTTCTTACTATTAGTTTCCTTTCTTTTTCTTGAACTTACTGGATTTTGTTTTATAGGAGACATGAATTTGTCTGTCAATGAATAATTGGACTCCGCGATACTTGCAGAAGTCTCATATATCTCACTCATGATTATTCCTGCCTAGAAAAATGTATTGGAAGTTATTAGTGCTCTTTCACACATTTCGTTTGGTAGTTTATTTCTTTTTTACTATATTTTGTCAGCAGAAGGATATTAAGTCTGAGTGCAAGGAATATGAGGGGCAAGAAGTATTACGCGTGCGTGCCTACAGCTCATCATTTTTCACTCTTGGTATAAATATAAGGTACCTACCTTTGGTTGAGTTACTATATATTGATTATCAGTGGCATACATAGAAAATTGTTGTCCACAAACTGTAAGGACAAGTTTCTTCCTAACAACTATAGAAAAGTTGTACGTTGCCTAATTAGCTTTTAGATTAGTGATGTAGGACAGGTTTCAAGTTTTGATATATAATTCCTGTAAAGATATATTAGTAGCATAATGTGATGCAATGTTGATTACATTTTGTTCTATTGTATGTTACCTTCTTAAAATAGTAATGATACATATAATATTAATATTCATAAAGATATGGGAAAAGTACTGCTAGGATAGCGCTTAGATGGGATTATTATTGTTGATCAATTGTCTCTAATTGTCATTGAACCTATATTTGACCTTATTGTACTATGTTGCCTGGGGAAAGACTTTCATCACGATTCTTCGTATTTGGCATTGTCTTTAATTTGTTGAATCTGCATTTACCTTATTGTACTATTTTGATTGGGGAAAGCCTTTGATCAGGGTCCTTGGTATTTCTGACATTGTTTTCTATTTGTAGAAATGGCCGTTTTCTTCTTCAATCATCCAGGAATATTATTGCACCCTCAGCAGTGATAGAATGTGAAGAAGCTCTGAATCAGGGAAGTATGAATGCAGCTGGAATTTTTATAAGGTTGAGAAGCAAAAGTATTCTGCATTTATTTGCATCTATTGGGAGATTTCTAGGCCTTGAGGTAACCATCTACTCCCCTTTTTGTTAGAAAGTAGCTAAATGTCAATCTTTGGCTTTTGCTAAGGTGTTATATGTGTTGATTATCGTGGAATGACTGATTTTTTCTTATTGTCAGGTTTATGAACATGGTTTTAATACGGTAAAAATACCTGAGAACGTAAAAGGTTCAGTTATGTTGCTAATGGCGTTTCCGGACTGTGGGAATGCATATTTTCTGCTGATGCAACTTGACAATGTTTTTGAGCCCCAATTTAAATTGCTGGAGACTCAGTCAGATCCATCTGAGAAAGACCATTCTTTTGATGACATGCATCATGTGATCCGCATGAAGGAAGTTAACATTGGCCAGGTACAGATGCTTGAAGATGAACTGAATTTGAGTCTGTTCAATTGGGATAAACTACTTCCCTTTTTGCCAAATGCTGGGGGTATTCCGAGTCCTGAACATGGTGTTCTATCTGATATTGGCCTTGACAGCACTATGCACATTGCCAGATGTCTTCCATCTAGTTTTTCATCCGTTGTTGATGAAATCTTTGAACTTGAGAAGGGGACATCATTACCTCCATTATCTGGTTCTAATCTATCTTCATCAATTAATGCATCAGCTTCGCACATTGGTCACTCCATGAACCTTCACAATTTAAAAGTTGGAAACCCCTCTCCTAAGTGGGAGGTTGGCATGCAGCTATCTCAGATGAATAACAATGTTACAAAAGGTTCAAATATGGGCTCTCATTATAAGGGTCCCCTGTATTCTTCTAACAATTTGAAGGGCCTAGTACAGTCCACATCTCCTAGTTCTCTTTCTACTCCTGGAAGGGGCACATTTATGAAAAGACTATCAGCTTCAAAATCCGAACAGGACTTGGCTACTCTTAAATCCCCCAATGCTATTGAGGTTAGTTCTTATACTGCAATGGACGAAGATCACCTGAGAAATCTGAGTGATACTTCGATTGATGGAATGCATGGGAGCAGGTCATCTCGTTTATTATTTCCACAGCGACAAAGTGGCCTTCAAATTGTTGAAAGTACAAAACCTAATGTACTTGGAACTTCAACCACAGTGAGTGGATCTTCGAGGCCCGTTAGATCAAGTTCCTCTGCTCCTCCCGTATGTAAGATGCATTCTCTGTTTTCTCCGTATTCAGTGAGACAAATTTAGATTTACCATCAAAAGTTCCAATTTTCTTGTTTTTGGTATCCGTTGACTAATAAACACGTTCTTTTTCAGCCCATATTCAAGATCCTATGATTTGTCATAGCCCTGGTTATGATACTGTTTCCAAAAGTGAGAAAATTAATCAGAAGCGTGCAGTTTCATACATACTGAATTTGATTCCATCTCTACAAGGTTTGGAAGTGGAAGTTGGATTGTCAAAGCGAAGGAGGATATCAGAATCTGCTCATTCAGATCAGCTTCTGTCGCCAACGCTTATATCAGCAGACATGAACTCAAAAGCTGTAGGGTACAGTTATGGGAATCTTATTGCGGAAGCGAATAAAGGGAATGCTCCTTCTCTAATATATGTCTCAGCCTTTCTTCACGTGGTTAGGCATTGTTCACTCTGTATTAAGCATGCCAGACTAACCAGCCAGATGGAGGCACTGGATATCCCTTACATAGAAGAGGTGGGTTTAAGAAGGGCATCCTCAAACATATGGTTTCGGCTTCCATTTGCGAGAGGTGATTCATGGCAACATATATGCTTGCGACTAGGCAGACCTGGAACCATGTGTTGGGATGTCAAAATAAATGACCCACATTTCAGGGACTTGTGGGAACTTCAGAAAGGAAGCAATATTGCAACTTGGGGTTCTGGTGTTCGAATAGCTAATACATCTGATATAGATTCTCATATCCATTATGATCCAGAAGGTGTTGTTCTTAGTTATCAATCTGTTGAGGTTGATAGTATTAAGAAGTTAGTGGCAGACATCAGAAGACTTTACAATGCAAGAATGTTCGCCATTGGGATGCTGAAACTTCTTGGGGTGAGAGTAGATGAGAACCTAGAAGAAAGCAGTACTAACACTGATATTAAGGTACCAGTGAGCAAAGGTGCAGTAGAGACAGCAGATAGGTTATCAGAGCAGGCAAGGAAGGCATTTAAAATTGAGGCGGTTGGACTCACGAGTTTATGGTTTAGTTTTGGTACTGGTTTTTTGGCTCGCTTCGTTGTGGAGTGGGAATCAGGCAAAGAAGGTTGCACAATGCATGTTTCCCCTGATCAGCTTTGGCCTCATACCAAGGTTCGATGATTATCTGGTTATGTTTGTATTATCGTTTTATCTCTGCCTTTTCTTCCATTCTTATCCTTTATATAAATCTGAAGATTTTATTGTCTGATTTTGAGGCTAAGTGATCAATGGAAACAGATTCCTTGCCGTGCTTAGCAACGGCAGAGGTTGAAGTTGGATTAGATCTGATTCAACTGATTTTATATTAAAATATTAATTTTATTATTTTTTCTTTTTCTTTTTTGCTTCTTCCAATAACAGATCTGGTCCGTTCAGATCTGGCTGAACAGACCAGATTTGACATTGTCTCTGCCATTGGAACCCAACGGCAGAGAATCCCAATCTTGCATCAATACCCACTTTGCTCTTTAGTGTAGGAGTTGTAAAGTGTCAATTGTCATTTGCATCTCTGCTTTATGGATTTTTTTAAGAAACAAAATTTTAATTAAAACAAAAAAATACAGAAGATAGTGAATAAGAAATCCTGTAAACTTCCAAGAGAAAACTTATGGATTTTTACAATTGGTTTTCCAATCTCTAACCAGTAAAAAAGAGGGATGCCCTGGAAATGATTAGTGCCAGAAGCAAACAAAGAAGCCCCAAAAGACAAATTAGACCAAATACACTCTAATCAATTCGGCCTTTCTTCGAATAAACATCGATTTGTGTCCTTCCAGATAGACCAAACAAGAGCTAAGACCGATGAGGACCGCTGAATTCTCCCTTGCCAAAGCAACTTCCCAAACTATTTTTGGCCGAAACCTGGCAACAGCGTGAAGGGGAGCACCAAAACAGCAAAAGAACAGTGAAGGAACAAATTATTCATACCTTACTCCTGCTGAAACACACATAATACATTTGCGAGGGGATGAGTCCGAAGAATGAAACCTCTTCTACATCATGTCGTAGTGAAGAAAAGGATTTTCCTGGGAACCTTAGCTTTCGAAATGAAATTAAGATTAACTGCCAGAAAAAAGCCCACTAAATACGATTTACAAGACTTGCGCATTGTATAGCTAGTGCAGCGAGCTGGAGGACACCTTGAAAATAATATGCTGATGCTTTGTATGCTGTGGATTAAGTTTCTCCGAGTGCTTTATCTTGAAAAATACTTGCACACTGTCTAACAAGTCCCCTCCCCCCTCTTCAGGTTGAAATGAAAAGCGGGAATAACGTTGACTTTTTACATGCATGACACTTCAGCCTTAATATTCTAGGACTTGCTCCAAAATAGTTAATTCAACTGGCTATGATGAAGACTCGAGTCTCATTAGCTATAATTGCAGGCATCTAAATCTAACAACAATGTTTCCCATAAAGAAAAGAGTTTGTTGTTAAATTTTATTATGTCTTCTTGGCCTAGTGTCGCTGTTTTTTCTTTCATCACGGGACTTCCTTTTCTCCTTTCTTTGCTATATTCTTTTTAGTAACACAATTCTTGTTTATTCCCCCAAAAGAAAATCTTAATTTCCAGTTTATATTGTATAGATGTGCATTTAGAATATTATGCTTTTCTCTTATGTACAGTTTCTGGAAGATTTCATAAATGGCGGTGAAGTTGCATCCCTCTTGGACTGCATTCGCCTCACTGCAGGGCCATTACAGGCTCTTGGAGCTGCAACTCGGCCAGCACGAGCTGGTCCTGTTTCAGGGCTTCCTGGCGTGGCAGCAGCGCTTTCTTCCATTCCTAGACCGGGAGGCACCACTCCAGCTCATAGTCTTTTGCCAGGCACTGCGGCCACAAACGCTACTCAGGTTACATCTGGCCCTCAAGGGAATGCTGTTCATTCTACTGTTACAGGCCCTCTTGCAAATTACAACCTTCACGGATCTGCTGTTTTAACTGCTGGTGGGCGAGGGGGGCCAGGAGTCGTGCCTAGCTCATTGTTGCCGATAGATGTTTCTGTGGTTCTACGTGGTCCCTATTGGATTCGAATTATATATCGCAAACAGTTTGCAGTTGACATGCGCTGCTTTGCTGGGGATCAGGTTTGGTTGCAGCCAGCAACACCTGCTAAGATGAACCCTTCCATTGGAGGGTCATTACCTTGTCCACAATTTCGGCCATTCATTATGGAGCATGTTGCTCAAGAATTGAATGGTTTAGAGCCTAATATCACTGGTGGCCAACAGACAGTTGGACTGACTGGAACTAACAACCAAAACTTAAATTCAACTTTACAGCTTTCAGCTGCCAACGGAAGTAGAGTTAACCTCCCTGGTTCTGCTGCAGCAATATCTAGGCCTGGGAACCAGGTAGCTAGTATAAACCGTGTGGGAAGTGCTCTTTCAGGATCCTCGAGTCTAGCTGCGGTAAGCTCAGGGATGCCTTTACGTAGAGCCCCAGGAGCAGGTGTCCCTGCACATGTGAGAGGGGAATTGAATACAGTCATTATTGGTCTTGGGGATGATGGAGGGTATGGAGGTGGCTGGGTTCCTCTTGTTGCTCTAAAGAAGGTCCTAAGAAATATTCTCAAGTACCTTGGAGTCCTCTGGCTATTTGCCCAGCTGCCAGATCTTTTGAAAGAGATTTTAGGGTCAATTTTGAAGGATAATGAAGGCGCGCTCCTCAACTTGGACCCTGAACAGCCTGCATTACGCTTCTTTGTGGGGTGAGTGATAGTTAAGCATCCCAATCCTCTGGTGCTGCTTTAGATATGTATATGTGATATTGGATTCTCTGTTTTTCTTCACACAAGTCATAGAATGGTGTGGATGATCTTGTGTTAATGTGCTTTTCATATTGCTTCAACAGTTTTGATTTTGAAGCCCATAAATAAGCTAAAAAGAGAAATCTCTCCCATAAATTCTCTACATCTTCCTCTTTTATATAGTTCTTTAGTCAAGTCTTGCTAGTAATCTGAGTGCGTTTCTTTGTGCAGGGGTTATGTATTTGCTGTTAGTGTTCACAGAGTTCAACTACTACTTCAAGTCCTCAGTGTGAAGCGTTTCCATCATCAACAGCAACAGCAGCAGCAAAACTCCACCACTGCACAAGAGGAGTTGACACAATCAGAAATAAGTGAGATATGTGATTACTTCAGCCGTCGTGTTGCATCAGAACCCTACGATGCTTCTCGGGTAGCATCATTCATTACACTCCTCACTTTGCCTATATCAGTTTTAAGAGAATTTTTGAAATTAATAGCATGGAAGAAAGGATTAGCCCAGGGGCAAGGTGGGGATATAGCTCCAGTGCAGAAACCCCGTATTGAGTTATGTCTTGAAAATCATTCTGGGTTGAATATAGATAATAACTTGGAAAATTCATCTACATCTAAAAGCAATATCCACTACGATCGACCACATAATTCTGTTGATTTTTCTCTGGCTGTTGTACTTGACCCTGCACACATACCTCACATAAATGCTGCTGGTGGTGCTGCATGGTTGCCATATTGTGTCTCAGTGAGGTTGAGATATTCATTTGGTGAAAATCCTGTTGTCTCTTTTCTGAGTATGGAAGGAAGCCACGGTGGACGAGCTTGCTGGTTTCATGTCGATGACTGGGAAAAGTGTAAACAAAGGGTGGCTCGGACGGTGGAAGTTTGTCGAAATTCAACAGCAGATGTTAGCCAAGGAAGGTTGAGAATAGTTGCAGACAGTGTGCAAAGGACACTAACTTTATGCCTTCAAGGGTTACGGGACAGTACTGGGGTTACTTCAAGCTCCGTCACCTCAGTATAGCTGTACACATTACACAATGATCGGGAATGATCAAACAACTTGTCTCTCGTCAACTTCATGGGGAATTAGCAACATATTCAGGTTTTCCATTTTTCTTATTTGTTAATTAGCTAACTTAGAAGTTATTGAGCCAAAAAGGAAAAAGATCTTCTGATAAATAGTAGGATGTAGAATATTTTTGGAGCTAGATCATTTGATAGCTAGGTCGAGGTTGATTGGATTTATATATAGGTTTGGTGTACATTGGTTTCTTTTTTGCGCCGCTATTTGTACAGAACTAGATGGTAATTTCTGATCGGACAGTAACTCTGTTTTTTTCGGTGCTCTGCTATTCCCCCAATACATGCTTCGTTTTCTTGAGATATGCAACTACGAGTAGATTGTTTCTGTTAGAAAGTTTTTTTCCTTCGGAAATTTCTATTTGTTCAGTTTGTTATTTGTACAAAGACCAATTTTATTACAGTGTTGAGCAGTCAACACTGTGACTTATTACACATCAAATGTGTGATTCGATTATAATAATAGTTGTGTAATATTTTCTTGTATAAATTCATGGACGTTGAATCAATTCATTCGTTCAACTGCTACGAGATTTGCTAGCTGCTGAATATCGTCAGCCTTAGTGGACCATTTGTGCACTTTTCTTGAAAGAATTAAAGGTAACCACTCACTAGAAAATACTGTTTTAAGGAAACTAGAGCTGAATGCGATTTAATATCGAGGGATAACTTTAAACTGAAAAACAGAAAAGTATTTGCAAATATGGCCTAAAAAGAAACTGAAAGATGCGCAACCTGGGTTGAGGTGAGAACGAGAAAAATAGGTCCTAAGCAGATTGAAATTGAATAGTTATACGGAGATCGGCTGCATAAAATAGAGTATTCTGAGCAGATGATCCGATCCATTATATGTAGGGAGAGGTATCTCAGAGAACTACAAAAATGCTAAAATGTCTTGAGAAAAGAGTGAATTGCAAGAATATCTGAAAGGAATAAAAATTACAAAAATGTTCGAAGAAACTAATTTAATTATCAAATTACTCAGGTGTGATGAAACTAATTTTTTAAATTAAATTATTTATTTCTTGGTCATTTTTGTAGTTTGGGCGCAAAACGTGAATTTCTGTCATTTTCCATTTGTATGTACATATACGTGCAAGAGAATCTTTCCTTAAATGAACTCGGAGTCTTCTGTTTGATTAGCAATCCCGTAAAAATGAGCAAATTGTACGTAAAAACTGTCAAATATGCTACACAACATAGTTCTATTAATCCCAAAATTGTGAGTTAAAAAGGACTCGCATATCAAATTGTACCTAAAAAGCCACGAACATCTATTAGGAAGTTGTTTAGATTCTTCCTAAATCTCTGGTAATTCACACGATCAAGGGTCGGCAATAGTTGATTTGCAGTGGTCAGTGACTGCAATGCATTTGCGAGCCTTGATTTAAATGTATGATTCCCTTGCCTCTCTATTAACTCGTTCCCTAATCTCTGCAGCAAAAGACACAGTATTGTACAGCTTCTCAGAACACATACATTGAACTAAATAAATACATAAGAGGACGAAATTCTTAAAATAGTATAGAAGACTGAACTTGAACTCGAACTCAAACTAGTTGACATAATGTGTTATTCCTTTAGAAAAATGGGAATTTCTTAAAATGAGAAATTTATGATCATCTTCAGATGAGGAAAAAGCAACCAGGTTTGGTATTAGCTTTGGCTATACTATAATGCATTACCCAATCCTGCATTAATAATTTGATGTTTCCTTCTCCATGGAAAGTATTGGGATTGTGACATTAGTAGAAGTACCTGATAAACATTTTGTTCACATAAAATTAGTGGAAGAAGAGCATCAGCTGCGTTTCCCACCAAATCAGGACTGAAATTACAAGAATAAAAAAAATCAAATGTCATCCGGAATTAGATTTACTGTTGCAAATATAAATAAAAATACTGAATCCCTTTTTATAACAAGTAATTAATCTGTTCCAGTTTCAAGTTTATATAGAGTCGACATTTTACAACATTCTCTCTTTTTTTTTCCTAGGAAACAGAGAAGTGAAAAATCTTGGTCAAATTTATCAACCTTTAAACATCATCCTCGGTCTAAAGGAGCTTTGCGGACAAAACGCCTGCCTATACATTCTGCATAGTTTTTAGAAGTATGATTTGCATCCTTTTTAAGTACATATATAGATGCTTATTCTAAATTTTACCTGTAATCCTCAAAGAGAAGCAACTGCAGTAGTGATCGAAGGAATCGGCCTAAGATGCCATCCTGAAAATTTCCATCTACATCTTTAAAACTTGCTGCTTGTGATCCCAAGCCTGCTTTACCAGCAGAAATCTCCTTATAGTGGTAGGAAGAAAGAGATTTTAAGGCAGTCAAGCACATGTTCACGATATCAGTGTCCTGTAGGATCACAATAGAGACAAGTAGCTCAACCACTATATTCATGGAATACAATCAAAATGAATATGTAAAGGAGAAAAGGGAAAAGAGAAGAATATATAAAAGAAAAGAATGACTTGCTAATAAGAAGAATAATTTAATTTGAGAGAAGGATCGCACAACATATGGAATTATAAGTCAAATTATTCCACAATTTACTGAAGTCCTAACACAAAGCAAAAACCCATTTTATAAGCAAAGCGATATATTGTCTAATAATTAACCTGATTAAAAGATAAGTAAAATAACCACACGAAATGCCAATTTCTTGCTACAAGCACATACCAAAAGATCCAAAAATTTACAAAATTAGATCAGAAAATCAGACAAAACAAATGTCCTCGTGTTATATAGTTCATAATTCTCACCCCTAGTTGGGGGGGGGGGGGGGGGGGGNGGGGGGGGGGGGGGGGGGGGGGGGGGGGAACTCGAACCCAAGGAGAAATAGAGTGAACAACAAACTGATGCTAGACAAGAAGTTGGATAACAGAGAAAAAGAAGCAGAAGAGAATATGAGATAAAAAAAAAAGAGAATGAGAGTGAAGAGTGAACAAGAAGGGAGAGAGATTTGCATGGAGGAAATAATAACAGAAGATCATCAAGCCAACCTGATTCTACCTTAATTTAAATACTCATTCCAGTTTTTATCGTTCTCAGCTAGTCAAAATAACATGACCTGAATTCTTTTTCTTTTTCTGGGTTTTCCCCAATGGAGTTTTTACCGGACAAGGTTTTCTAACAAGGCTAGCCAAGGGGGGATTTACATCTTGTACATTCTCTTTATTTTGTGTTATGTGCTACTTCTTTAGCATTCTACTGGTTGAGTCACCGCCTATAGTGTTTCTTCCTGTTCTGAACTCTTTTTTGTTTCTTTTTCTGTTTTCTTATTTAATAATATTTGTCTAGCTGCTAATCTCTCTAGTAGCTAGTCACATTTTTCTCTTATTACAAACCCACATTCAAGAATCCTAACTGTCAAGAATAAAATGAACTCCCTTCCAGCAAATTTGAAACTACAACAAAAAACATAATGATCAAGATCTCTATCATTTTAATAATTTCTTCTGAAAGAAAGATCCAAGAGAGGTTATGATTTAGAGAGAACAAACTTCTGATAACTGCATCATGGTATGTGGAAAGATTATAGAGATAGCTGCATTCTGATTAAAATGAATCCTTACAGCATTTTATGATAAGGATTGACATTTCATTATTGCCTAGAAATCACAATCATAGTCCATAAGACACTGTTACTTGCCTGATGGTGAAGGCCAAAGTCAAGAGTTCCAAGCACATGAGCAAAGGCTTCATTGCTTAGTTTTGCGACTGTTTCAGGATAAACCTCCAACAAATGCGATAACAAAGAGAAGTACTGCACAAGAGCAACATACAGCGGGTTTCTTTTCTCCTTCTTTTGCACTAAGAAAAATATCCAGATTCTTTTTTGTGATGGATGAAGAAGCTTACATCATGACAAAGCTTGGGGTATTTCAGCAGGTCGACAGATATCAGAGGAGTGATAATGTGAAGACCAAAGTAAACAACCTGCAAAGAGCAAGACATAAGATACTATAAACTATTTCGTTCAGAGACAGCAATATGCCACTACCTTAGATATATCAGTGCCTTGTGCGTCAACAGCATCAGATGAAAAATCAACCTGCAACATAAATTCTTCTAATGACGGTCAATCACTGCCTGATACTAGGACAAATATTTACTTTCGTAGTGCAAAAGTGTGATTGCAACCCACCAGATCTTTTGAACAAAGATTCAAGAGAAGCTGAAGAAGAGCACGTAAATCCTTATACTTTTCAGTTTTTTCCTCATTACGCAAGCTGCTAGAGAGACTTATGTATATCTGCACAGTAGAGGAAAAAAATATCAGAAATTGATCAAATGGCTAAGGATAATCATTGAGCATTCCCTTCCTTTCCTCAAAGATCCCAAATGGGTCTATAATTGGTTGTCAATCCACTAGGGTCTTAATACCATCAAGATAAAAAAAATCATATAAAACTATAAAATGAGGCTTCGACATATTTAAAGAACAGAGAGTGGTCATCTAAAACCTCGAGCAACGACATTTGAATACGACTAGGTCTAAGTTCCACACTTTCTGAAGCCGAATTTCGCTATCAACTGAAATTGAAAATCTGAATAGGTGAAGCCTACAATGGTTACAAGTCTTTATTCACTTTTCCATATAATATAAAATTTATCATAGTTTTGTTGCCTTTCTAGCTTCCATGAAGTTAATAATTTGCAACTCATAATTGTGATACTTTTAGACTTTAATTGTAGTTTGACTTTAATTGTAGTATACTAGCATAGATACAGTAGTCGTGTTATATTCTGATTAAATGTCAATCACTAAAAGTAGTCCAACTCTCTTGTTAAGAAACAAATTCCAACAATTTTTCTTTAGATTGAACGCTGATTTAGGATTTAGGGTTTAGGGTTTAAACATACAACGTTAACTACTCAGTAAAAGTTGGAAGGGACATGATGAAATGTTACATTGTAATGAGAGTTTAGGTGTAAAATCGTAATGTTGTATCTAGACAACACTTCTGCTTAGGAAATTTAAGGTATAAGTTAGTTTTAGATACATTTAAGATATTTTCATAGATGAAAAATGTTAGCATCGACATTGAATATCGGTATGTTAGAGTTATATTGTAGAAAAAGAATTCTGATTTTTCTATTTCATTGTAGTTAATTTACAATCCATACTAGACAATATATAAAAAATTAGGTTACACTAAACTAAGAAAGATCACAACTAATTTCCTTAATTTTAGGACTATATTATTAGGCCTGGTTTTCTCTACCAAATATTCCAGAATATCCGTAATATCTCTCTTCGAGATTTCCTACACTCCCCCTCAAGCTGGTGAATATAGATCATCCATTCCCAACTTGCTAACATTCTCATGAAACATGTTGGTACATAATCCTTTTGTCATCACATCTGCAAGTTGAAGCCCTGTCGAAATATATGGAGTGCAAATCAATCCACTGTCTAGCTTCTCTTTAATAAAATGCTTGTCTATCTCTATATGTTTTGTCCGATCATATTGCACTGGGTTATGGGCCATACTTATAGCTGATTTGTTGTCACAGTATAGTTTCCTTGGTTTGCTCCATTGAATTTTCAAATCCTCTAGGATAATTTTGACCCACAATAATTCACATACTCCAGCTGCTATAGCTCTGAACTCTGCTTCAGCGCTTGACCTTGCAACAACACTTTGTTTCTTACTTCTCCAGGATATCAGATTTCCTCCAAGAAAGGTACAATAGCTCAAAGTTGATCTCTTATCGACTGGTGACCCTGCAAAGTCCGCATCTGTATAGACTGCCAGATCAATTTCAGATCTCTTTTTGAATAAAATTCCCTTCCCAGGGTGTGCCTTTAAGTAATGAAGCACTTGGTAGACTGCCTGTAGGTGAATTTCTCTAGGATCATGCATAAATTGACTAATAACATTGACTGAGTAAGCTAGATCTGGCTTAGTATGTGCAAGATAGATGAGTTTCCCAACAAGTCTTTGGTACATCTCTCTGTCCACTGCTTTATCTCCAAGAGCCTCACTTAATCTATGATTTTGTTCAATGGGAGTTCCAACTGGTTTGCTAGCTGTCATGCATGTTTCTTTGAGCAGGTCCGTAACATACTTTTGTTGAGAGATAAAAATTCCCTTCCTTGATCGAGCCACCTCAATTCCAAGGAAATACTTCAATCTTCCTAAATCTTTTATTTCAAATTTTCTACTTAGACACCCCTTCAAGGCCTCCTTCTCTACTTCATCGTTTCCTGTCACTATCATCCACGTATACAATTAAAACAATGACTCCCCTTGAGGCCGAATGCTTGATAAAAAGCGTGTGATCCCCTTGACTTTGCTTGTAGCCACCAGCTATTATTACCTTGGCAAACCGTCCAAACCAAGCACGTGGGGATTGTTTCAGCCCATATAATGCATTTTTTAATCGACAAACCTTGTTCTTGTCAACCCCACTAAATCCCGTTGGAATGTTCATATAAATCTCCTCTTCTAATTCTTTGTGAAGGAAGGCATTCTTCACATCATATTGCTGCAATTCCCAATCAAAATTAACAGTCAAAGACAGCAAGATCCTCATTGTATTCATCTTAGCTATAGGAGCAAACGTTTCTTGAAAATCCACTCCATATGTCTGCGTGCATCCTTTTACAACTAACCACGCCTTGTAGCGTTCTAGGGACCCATCTACCTTAAATTTTACTGCGTACACCCACTGTTTTCTTGCCTTTTGGTAAATCAACCAATTCCCAAGTCCCATTCTTCTCTCATGCATCCATTTCAGCTTCCATAGCAAGTCTCCACTCTCTCTTTGATAATGCTTTAGACAATGAGGTAGGAATAGGAAAGTGTTTAAGGTGGAGAGAGAACTTTGATGGCTTGGGGAAAAATTCTCAAATGACACAAAATGTGACAATGGGTATAGTGGTCTTTTGGTGCATTCTCGAGATTTTTTCCTTACAACAATAGGTAGTTGTAGGTCTTGGTCAAGGTAAGGTGGTTCAGGATTAGTAGAAGAATGGTTTGTTGATTCACTTACCTCATTTCTAGAGCTTGGTCCAGAGGATTGTTCTTGCCTTGTAGTCACAATGTCATCTCCTTTCCTTGCATACACTTTGTCAAACCAGAACTAGTCATAGATTTTCCACCTCTTTCCCTTTTATCTTCCAACTCATTAGATTGTGGAATGGACGTATGATGATTTTGAGACTTAGGTTTGGACGACTTAGGATTGGGTAACTTTAGAGGTGGAAAGTTTGACTCCATATCTTCAAGGGTATGTAAGTCCCCCTGAAGATAATGAGTGGTGAAATAGGACTTATTTTCAACAAATGTAACATCCGCTGAGATATGGATTTTTCTAGTAGGAGGATGATGACATTTATTGGATGAGTACCCTACGAAGACACACTTAAGAGCGCGAGGATCTAACTTACCACGGTTATGACTATGAACATGGACAAAGAAGGTACACCCAAAAACCCTAGGGGTGAGATTAAAGGAAGATCAAGTATTAGGGTAGAATTTGGACAGATTTCTAGTGGACTTTGAAACCCCAAGACCCTGGAAGGAATTCTATTTATAACATAAGCTGATATGAGCACAGCTTCTCCCCAATATGTTTTTGGTACATTTTGTTGAAACAGTAAGGCTCTAGCGCACTCAAGAATATGTCGATTTTTCCTTTCTGCCACTCCATTTTGTCGTGGAGTGGTGATATAGGATGATTCATGTATAATTCCTTCCTTTTGGAAATACGGGCTCAAGATTTGATTAAAATAATCACGAGCATTGTCCGAACGAAAGTGTTTTGTGCCAAATTGATTTTGAATCATTGTATGAAAGAGAGGAAAGATATGACTCACATCAGACTTATTTTTTAGTAAATAGATCTAAGAGACTCTTGTGCAATCATCAATAAATGTGACGAACCACTTAGACCCTGAGATGTTTGGGACAGTCGATGGCCCCTAAATATCACTATGAATTATAAAGAAAGGAAAAGAAGATCTTTTATTACTGATAGGAAATGGTACGCGAGTGTGTTTCACATACTCACAAATATCACAATGAAAAGACTGAACATCAAATCTCTTGAACAAATAAGGAAATATAATTTTCAACATAAGAAGACACATAACCTAGACGCCTATGATATAACCATATGGCATCTTTATTGGAAGAAGAAAACAATGTAGACAGGGTAGATTTACTGAATTCTGGTTGACTTGATGTATCCAAGTAATAGAGTCCATTATGCTCCTTAGCAAGCCCAATCCTCTTCCCCGAGCCCTGGTCTTGAAATTCACAACGAGAATCATGGAATATAACACAACCAATTAGGTCTTTGGTAAGTTTTTATATGGAAACCAAATTTGTAAATAACTGGGGAACATGGAGAACATTTTTAAGCATCAGTGTTTGGGGTAACTTGGACATCCCCTATTCTTGCTACTGTAGTTGTAGAACCATCAACAACAACAATCTTTCTATTGCTAGGGCAAGGACTATAGGTATTAAATTTATTTGAAATATGGGCATATGGTCAGTAGCACCAGAGTCAAGGATCCAAGCATTCTTAAGCTCATTACCTAAAGCATTTAATCCAAGAGAGATTAGAGCCTCACCAGAAAGTTTCAATGAACACATACCCTGACTTGTAGTTTGAGAATGAGAATTGTTAGTTGTTGATTTTTCAATAGTCCCCAACATTCTTCTAATCTTCTCAATTTCCTCCATATTAAATCCTCCAAACACTTGAGTTGAGTCTTGAACCGACACATGAGCCTACCTTTGCTGTCCACCTCTCTATCCCCATTCACGCTGCTTGTGGATGGTTTCCCATGCAATTTCCAGCACCGTTCTTTGGTGTGCCGTGGTTTCTTACAGTATGTGCACCACAACTCATCGTGATTGTCATGTACACTTGGCCGATTAGTCTTGTTTAAAGCAGTTTTGTCTAGTACCAGCCCTTGAGGTTTAGAGCTTAGAAGAGCAGAATTTTCGGTTGAAGAAGACTCTAACATAATGCCCATGCGGCTCTCTTCAACACGAACCAAGGATATTGTTTCGATTAAAGATGGGAATTCAGGTCTGCCAAGAATCTGAATTCGTACAAGATCAAATTCAGAATTTAGGACATACAAGAAATCATATATTCGGTCCCTTTCTATAAACCTTTTGATAGCCACGGCACATTTGCTACAGTTCAAATCGATTGTTCTGTAATAATCCAGTTCAATCCACTGGTTTTGGAGAAAATTAGCATACTCTGTCACTGTTTTCGACCCCTGTCCATAGCCGGTTGTCTCTGTCTTGATGTCATATATAAGAGTTGCATCGTTAACCTTGAAATAGGTCTGATGAAGAGCATCCCAGATCGCCTTAGCTGTAGGGAGAAACATACATGTATCACTGATTTCGGGGCTCATGGAATTCCATAACTATTACATGATCATTGAATCCTCTTCTTCCCACGCTTCAAATCCAGCTTTTCCATTCTCCGGTGCTGTCTCCAGTAGGTGACCCAACTTCCCTTTTCCTTTTAAAGAATATTCAAACTAGTTGAGACCACTTCAAGTAGTTTTCTCCATTTAGTTTGTATGCTGCCTGGATGTTCTGAAGCTCCATTGTCCTCCGTGTAATCTGTTCTTCCTCCACTGTAGAAGACAGTGGTGGTGTTGAAGATGAAGTATCCGTCATAGTTGAATAGGATCAAATAATTGGTGAAAGAGAGGAATCGGAAATAGAAACAGCAATGAAGGCTGAAGAGAATAATATAGGAACCAACAATTAAGGTTAGGATAAACAAGGATCTGCGGTAATATTTGTAGGAATGTTGTCCCACATCGCCTAGACTTGTCATTCTGTGCTAGTTATAAAGTTCTAGTACCCCTCTCCTTAACACCTAGGTTTTAAGGAGTGATCGGGCTGGATTTTTCAACTTGGTATCAAAGCTTGGTTGGGCCTTTGTTTGTGCTGCTTTAGTTCGGTTCTTTGTCCGCTTAGTTCGGATTGTTTGGTATGCTGCTTAGTTCGGCTACCATGTTGTGGTCCAGGAGGGTGTGTTGGAATGTTGTTCCACATCGCCTAAACTTGCCTATTCTGTGCTAGTTATAAAGTTCTAGTACCCCTCTCTTTAACACCTAGGTTTTAAGGAGTGATCGGATTAGGCTTTTCAAATGTATTCCCCCCAGAACCCTAGCCAAACGGCGGTGAAAATTTTCTAGAAACCCTAGCTAGGCTATGATTCCATGTAGAAAAAGAATTCTGATTTTCTATTTCATTGTAGTTTATTTACAATTCATACTAGACTATATATAAAAAATTAGGTTACACTAAACTAGGAAAGATCACAACTCTTATCACAACTAATTTCCTTAATTTTAAGACTAGATTATTAACCCTGATTTTCTGTACCAAATATTCCAGAATATCCCTAATATCTCTCTCTGAGATTTCCTACATATATAAATAATTCGATAGACCATTTGGCATGAGAGAAACAAAAGAGCATTTGAAGGGGTTCAAGTCCTATGAACAAAATTTTTAGTTCTTTTTTGACTTCTTGTAAAGAATGGATCTACTATTTTTATAGGCTAGATCTTTAATGTGGTTTTCTAGTATTACATATATATTATCTTTTAGCGATAAGAAGAAAAAATAATTTGAGATAATTCCGTAACAGGTGGCACAGTTCAGTAAATGTTTTATTTACATAACTCGTATGGAATTGAAGAAACAACCAATGATATCTCAATAATATACGATAGCATGATCAAAATGATTGCACAAATGTTTAAAACTAAGCATTTATAGACTCTAATACACTAATTTATGTATACTAAAAATAAGTTCAAGTTACAACACTGTTAGTTTACTCCAATTGTATATCAAGTACTCAACTAATAAGCTTATGTTCTGTTTTGGTGAAATATATTGTCAATCATCAGGAAACATCGATAAATATTACCAAACGTCGATAAATTATCCACATCATTGATATTACAGAGATGCTAGTATTCTTTGACTTGAGAAATGAAGTTTCTCATTCACCATTGATAACGGAATGTATTGAGGAAATATCAACCAAATATTGCATTCGTGTAAAGTGAACTTTTTGACAGGTAAAAGGGGGTAAAACGAGGTGACCAAGTCTTTCAATTTACTTTACAAAAAAATGTGCTGCAAAGATTTATGAATCATGACAAATATTTTCGGAGGAATTAATTAAAAGGCATAAAGAATCCCCCATGTTGGATAATATTGTTTATCTTTGTTACTTTTCTGGTATTTAAGGGTATTTTAGTATTTTTAACTTTCTTATCCATGTGTATAAATACCCAATGTATTATCTAAATTTTATTTTGATTAATATAACTCTTTTAACTTTCTAGTTGGTATCAGAACCTAACCCTAACCCTAATCTGCCACCCATCACTGCCACAGCCACCAGACAGCGCCGACCACCGCCACTCGCGCCAGCCGCCTCCACCCGCCGCAGGCCGCCGGAGTTCCGCCAGAGCTCTTTTTTTTACTGTTTCCAGCTTTGTTTTTTTCAAAGTGGTTGGGTTTTCCTAGGCTGTGTGCTGACCAGACCTAGGACTTTCTGTATTTTTTGGATTGCTGTGGCTTAGACCACAGTTTGGTCACTCGTTTGGTGACTTTTTCATGATATAAACGGTCGTGTTCAATCTTTCTTCATCTCTCCATCGGATTTTCTTGGTAATTTGTATTGCTTTCTTGGATTCGTGATGTCTGAATCTTCAAATGCCGTTGTTACGGCTCTTGCTAAGCCAGATCTGGCTTATCCTGTGTCCGGTGGAAGAGTTACTAGTGCTCTTTTAAATGGACGAAATTTTCATGCTTGGTCTCGATCGTTGAAGTTATTTCTTGGTGGACGGGGATAGAGTCTTTGGCTTCAAGGACGTGTTCCTCGCCCTAAAGATGTCGATGCAAAGGAAGCCCAGTGGGATGTTGATAACTGTTTGATATTGGGATGGATGTTTGGATCTATGGAGTCTTCGGTCTATAATATGTTTATGTATAATCAGACGGTTGTCGATTTGTGGAATGCTTTGACTGCCATGTATGCCCATTCGAGGAATGATGCTCGATATTTTGAGTTGTATCAGGAGATTGCTAGTGCCAATCAGGAGGGACTTGGATTGAATGTTGCTCAATTTTTTTGGATATTTACGTGTACGGTGGGATGAGATGGCTCAATATAAACCAGTCAGTGACTTTGGGACAATGGCTCATGTAGCAGTCAAGAGGTTAGATCGTCATCACACATATGCATTTCTGATGGGGCTTAAGCCTGAATTTGAGTCACTTCGTACTCAAATCCTTAATTCCTCTCCTGTACCATCCTTGCTTGAGACCTTTGTCATGGTTGATGGAGATGAGCGTCGACGTCTTATCTCGGCCCCGACTCCCATCCCTGCCACTGCTAGTAATAATGATCAGATGGCCATTGGTGCTCGTGGTTTCTCTAGTTCTCGTCCTCCAGCTGGGAGGAAATTTTGTCATCATTGTGGGAACAATGGTCATATCAAGGATACTTGTTGGAAACTTCATCCCGAGTTGCGCGCTCAATTCCAGAAGAAGGTTAATATACCCACTAGATCGGCAACGGTAGCTAATACTTCTGTAGCCACCAGTAATTTGGCCGAGTGATCTGTCCTCTCTCAAGTAGCAGCTTTACAGGCTCAGGTGTCTCGTCTTATGTCTCAGCAGACTCCTACTTGTGCTATTGCTTCTGTCTCTGATCCTCCTACCTCCACTGCCTCAGGTACACCCACTGCACTTCATATTCGTACTGAGTTACCTACATGGATTTTGGATTTGGGGGCAAATGATCATATGACTGGTGAGTTATCAGTTTTTTTTACACCATTGGAACCTGTTAAAGGTTCGGCACAGTTAGCTGATGGTTCTCGGACTGTTGTGAGCGGTAGAGGGACTGTACAACTGTCTCCTGAAATTACTCTTACCTCTATTTTTCATTTGCCTAAATTTGCTATGAACTTTTTATTTGTTAGTCGCCTAGCCAAAGCTCTAGATTGTGCTGTCATTTTTTTGGCTGATTGTTGTTTTTTGCAGGACCGTCGTACGAAGAGGATTTTTGGCAGGGGGTATGAGCGGGATGGACTATACTACTTTGGCGATCCACCTCCCTTCAACCACCAGATCCTATTATTCGAGTTGCCTCTTCTATTAATTTTGATTTTCCTGTTTCCTTTTCTTTTAGAGACTTACATTTGTGGCATGCTCGTTTGGGACATGTCAATTTTCAATATCTTTGTTCGTTATTTCCTTCGTTGATTAATGCATGTAAACACTTTCAGTTTTAATGTGAAATTTTCGAGCTTTCGAAACATTGTCGTAAACATGGGGGTATATTTCAGGTGATCTTGTCTCTCATCTTTCTAGTCTTGGGATTCATTAGCTTACATGTCCATATACTCCTGAACAAAATGGCGTAGCTGAGCGTAAGAATCGTCACCTTATGGGCATTTCCCGTTGCCTTTTGAAGGGAATGTCGGTTCCTCAAATTTTTTGGGACATGTCTGTTCTCACCGCAACATATTTGATTAATAGAGTTCCTAGTCGAATCTTGGGCGGGCAAACTCCTTTAGGTCTTCTTCATCCCGAAAAACCCTTTTTCCTTATTTTTCCTCGTGTCTTTGGTTGTGTTTGCTTTGTTCAAAACAAGAGTCCTACTCGAACAAAGTTGGACGATAGGTCTATCCGTTACACATTTATGGGATACTCATCTCAGTCCAAAGGGTATCGATGTTACGATCCCTCATCTAGACGGTTTATTTCTTCTTTAGATGTTACTTTTTGGTAGAATACCCCATTCTTTTCTGGTTCCATTGGTGTTAGGACTGGGGTCTCATCTGTTGAAGATCTTCCTCGTCCTATCCTGCCTCCCATTGCAGGTCCTCCTACCAAGGTGTATCGTCGTCGCTCTCATCTCCCTGTGTTGAACTCCTCTACGAACGAAGGTACTGATCCTCCCCCCCTCTCGATGATATCCTTTGCAGGACCGTCGTCCCCCTAATCGCCTCACTTTATCATGTTCTACTGACCACCCTATTGAGAATCATATTTCATATAGTGCTCTATCCAGTTCCTTTCACGGATTTGTCAGTCACATTGATTCTACTGCGATTCCGCGATCTGTTGGGAAAGCAACACGAGACCCACGGTGGGTGGCCGCCATGCAAGATGAGATGAAAGTCTTGCAAGATAATCATACTTGGGACTTGGTTGCTTTGCCTCGTGGGGAGAAAACGGTTGGATGTCGTTGGGTATTCAATCTTAAATATAATGCAGATGGAATTGTTAACCGGTACAAGGCACGTCTAGTCGCCAAAGGTTTTACTAAGATTCCCGGCAAGGATTTCAATGCAACCTCTGCTCCTGTTGCAAAACTCACTACTGTTCGTTTTATTATCCTGTTGCAAAACTCACTACTGTTCGTTTTATTATCTCTTTGGATGTCGTTGATGATTTGGATGAGATTTATTTATATGGATCCGCCTCCGGGTTTTCGGGCTGAGGGGGAGTATTCAGCGAAAGTATGTCGTTTGCGAAAATTCTTGTATGGATTGAAACAGATTCTGCAGGCTTGGTTTGCTCGGTTTAGTGCAGTGGTGCTTGAGTTGGGATTTCTTAGATGTCACTCTGATCATACATGTTTTATCAGACGGAATCCATTAGGGCAATGTGTCATCCTCTCTGTGTATGTGGATGATATCATCTTGACTGGTGATGACGGTATCGGCATTACTAAGGTCAAGAAAGATCTTAGTTCAAATTTTGATATCAAAGATATGGGGGGGCTAAAGTATTTTTGGGTATTGAGGTTGCTCGTTCCGAGATAGGTATCTCTCTCTCGCAGCGGAAGTATGTTCTTGACCTACTTGGTGATACTGGGATGTTGGGATGTAGACCTGCATTGACCTACTTGGTGATACTGGGATATTGGGATGTAGACCTGCATCGACACCTATGAATCCGAATGTCAAACTTTCAGCTGAATCAGGTGAACTATTAGCAATTCTGAGTATGTATCAGAGATTGGTTGGAAGACTTATTTATCTGACTAATACACGTCCCGATCTGGCTTTTTCTGTTAGCCTTGTGAGCCAGTTTATGCATGCTCCTCGTACTTCACATTTGGATGCAGTTTACCACATTTTGAGATACTTGAAGTCTTGTCCGGGCCTTGGTCTTTTCTATTCCTCCAAAAACACATTTGATGTGTCTTGCTTTACTGATGCTGACTATGCTGGGTCAAAGACAGATAGGAGATCTACATCTGGTATTTGTACTTTTTATGGTAATCATCTTCTCTCCTGGAAAAGCAAGAAGCAGTATGTGGTTTTTCGGTCATCTACTAAGGCAGAATACAGGGCAATGACTCAAGCGACGTGTGAGGTTCTTTGGCTTCATTCTATTCTAGGGGAACTCGGTTTCTTGCCCTGTTTACCTTCCACATTGTACTGTGACAATAAGTCGGCCTTAATTTTAGCTTCAGATTATGTTCTTCTTGAAAGAACCAAGCATCTCAAGGTTGATATTCACTTCATTCGAGAGAAAGTTTGGTCTAGAGCTATCTCTACAAAGTTTGTTCCTTCATTTGAGCAAACTTCTGATGCTCTTACAAAGCTTGTCGGTCTTACTCTTCTACAGCCAACTCTTCGCAAGCTAGGCATGATTGATATCTATGCGCCAGCTTGAGGGGGAGTGTTGGATAATATTGCTTATCTTTGTTACTTTTCTGGTATATAAGGGTATTTTAGTATTTTTAAATTTCTTATCCATGTGTATAAATACCCCATGTACTATCTAAATTTTATTTTGACAATATAACTCTTTTAACTTTCTAGTCCCCCCCATCAAACACATACACACCCAGGCATAAGTTTCAATTTCATGTGATGTACTTTTTACTAACATCATCAGCTTTTGTAAGAAACGAAGTAGAAGAAGTTACCTTGCCAATGTTGTGTGATGAGTAGAGTTGAAGCAAACGCATGCAGAAATCAACAACAATAGTAGTTTCTTGAGCCTCTAGGTAAATAATTTGTCCATCTACCCAGTCAACCACGAATTTAAGTAGACTATAAATTACTGCAGCCTACATTGTAACATTTCAATATAGTTAAACCAAGATGTGATCAATTTACTATGATTTAAAGATGTTATATGATAAGCACCTCATGTTTATAAACTTCAAGAAGCATAAGAACTGGGTTCATAACAGAATGTCCCAACTCATAAACTGCTCTCTGCGTTTTAGGTTCTGAAGCACAGGCGGCACCACGAAGACGCTCAAACAGGGAACTGACCTACAACATGTCCCTAACATTATTGAAGATCAACTATAGTTGTTTATAATAAACCAGTTCTTAAGTTTGAAGATTCCTTGCTCCTACCAATATTATTTTGTACTTATGAGATAGCTTACCATTAAAATGACATCAGGTTGTTGAGCGAAATCTTTCAAATCCTTCTTACTAGTCATTTCTATCAAATATGTTGCTGAATGACCCATAAGGTTTCTTACATACCTTGAGAAATGGAAGATAGCATTAGGCTATACAGCACTACCAAAATCTAAATAAAGCATGCAGGAAAGGAACCCAATAATCAATACTTACTGGTTTGATTCTTCTGACTTTTTCAGCCCAGAAGCTGAGCGCACTAATGTTTGAGCAAGGGAGCGCTGAAAACTTGAAAGCAATGGTCATTTACGCAACATGGGAAACTAAAGTCATTGTAGAAAGTGAAAGAAGTTCTTACTTGGTGAGCTATATTTAGAAAGAACAAAGTCTTTTCATTGACAAAGACGTTGGCTAGGTCATGCCAAGATTCCTGCAGGATATATTATACATCAAGACTTTTACGAGCTCTGACGCGAGTTCTATATCCTTCATCCAGCTGAAGTTGGAAAGTATGACTAACTAAATATATCAAGGAAAGAAGAAATTCTAGTGTAAAATGAGGTCATGAAAAGCCAGTGAGCCCTAAATATGGCATGATCAAATGTTTTATAATACAGCTTAGTATATACAAATTGAATTAGACAGATGTTCCTTTAATATACTGCACTTTCACACGACGATACACCGTGTGATCATTTGCAACATGGTATCTACCCATTATAGGATATCAATAATTTAAGTTACGTTATTAGACAAGAAATTTAGGACTGTCTGTGTTCCAACTTTAAGTATTCTAACTTTTTGAGGTCAATCACAAGTTATTCCAATTTTAACTGAAAAACAACTGCGGAAAATGGATTTTGACATACCCGCTCACAACATACATATATGTGTGTACACACACATATATGTATATATAACACACAAACACACACACACACACATGTATATAATGTATATATAAGAAATGAAGATTATATTACGACTTCACATATTACAAAAAGAGGAAAGAAAATGTCATAAAAACCTCAAAGATCACAATAATTTGACTAAAAGCTTTTAAATATTAATGGATTGTAGGCTTCCTATTAAAAAAACAATATGGCACTGCCAGTGCAACTTTTCCCAAAATTGGACATTCTGATGAATAATATGTAGATCAAATATGTATAGAGTTTATACGCTTATAGCTTGATTTAGTTAAAAGAAATTAGCTGATAAGATTCCTTTGAAAAGAAAATTGTTCGAATACTATGAGTATAAAACTGTTCATATGGTATTTCCTTAAACACAACTGATCATCATTCATCATCATGCTATACATAAAAGTGGGGATGTTCGGAAAAACAAGTTTACCCCTCACTTTGTTCTTAAAATTGGTGATTTGTCCTTTAACTAAAAATGCCACCATAGTAATAGATGACTTAATCGAACAATAATGATCATTTTATATTATAAATTTGATACATAATGGTTACTCTTATACCTCATACTTATTTATGACTTATCCTAACAATATAATTTTTTCTGGTTTTGATAACGCAGATATCCGGGCTTTTGTCCGACTAATTCCTACAAGCCCTTGATGTTAAGGATCGGGTAAACCTCCAGTGGTCAATGACCAACTTGAACATGGGGCCTCTGAGGCTTTATAAATTGAGCTACCACCTTTGGATTATAACCTAACAATATAATTATAACCTAATTTTGACATATATAGGAATATGGTAAAAGTAACTTTTAGAAACAATTGATATAAGACAAAATAGTTGACAACTAAAATATGAGAATAAAACAAATGAAATGAATTTATATTTCTCTTGAAAAAATAATCAACAACTAAGAAATATATATTCTATACTTCTATTAATACCCCCAATTATTAAAAGACCCATAATGTTCAGCACAGAAAATGGAGGGTCAGAGGTTAGCTAGTAAATGAAATGAATTTCATATTTTAGAAATTAAGAATTTATTGTATTCTGATTTTTTCAAAATTTATGAGTATATGCATCAGAAATTGTTTTCTTTTATTACGAAACGAAACTTAAAGGTATAAAGGCTAAGAAAATAGCTTGTACAATATATTAAAGAAAATATAGTACGTGTGCAATTACAAAAAGTAAATAGAAATTAGAGACCTCAAAAGTAAACAGTTTGTTTTTTTTCACTTTAAACATTTTAAAACTAAATAAATATTATGCTTCGATCCTTCTTCCAATACTTATCCTTTCCTTTTTTTCCCTTCCACTTTTCATTTACACAATAGAATGTGCATGAAATTGAATGCTTAAGTTATCCTTGTTACTTTTATTTTATAAATTGGTCTCATAATGAATCACACATATTAACAAAAAAGCAAGTTCACATACATTAACATATTTTAAAACTATGTATTCACGTGCTTTGCAGGTGTTAAAAAACTAGTATAAAAAAGAAAGAAAAAAGACAAAATGCAACAAGTCAGTGAACATCCTCAGCTTTCGAAGACGAGCACTGAAAAGTTATTAATTGGAACAAGCTGCAAAAGACTCTTACACCACTTAAGGAATTATATTCACTATAAACTGAGCTGAGATTTCAAACTGGGCTATCGACTAGAGTTTTTTCTTTGGACTTGGGATGTGATTGTTAGCAAGGTTTTACTACAGTATGTCATAATTGACAATAAGGCATGATAAAAGGAAAAAAATGTCAAGGTATATTTTCCCTTCACAAGGTGAATGCACATGTCACTTACCAGCACAACAAGGTGATTGCATATATGTTTTTGCTGAACAAGTGCATGAAGTAGTTGGTAACAAGTTAGCGCCTGACAAACAAAAATAAAATGCACGTTTAATAGCAATAATTATGAACCAGAAATTAAGCTGTAAAAACTGAATCTGCTGATTTCCCATTTTCCAAAGGGTGACTTTCACCTTCTGCTGACCGTTCAGAGGACAATAGATTATAAATCGGGCAAAACTGTGCTGATGGGAATCCATGCAACACATGATTATTATATAAGAAAATAGCAATTACATGATAAACGCACAGCAATATTCATTCCTAGTCCAACAAATCAGAGAAGATGAATTTTGTGTTTGATATTGACTGTCATAATCAGTGTGTTATTTAGCTTTAGAATTTATTACTAGGAAAAGAATGGACCAAAATGCATGACAAAGTACCCAAGTCTTTCTTGCCATTATGCGAACATACTACTTGCAGGCAGTCCCTTTATTATGTTGGACTGTTGTCCCAAATTGCTTAGATTTGCCCATTCTTTGCTAGTTATAAAGTTCTAGTACCTCTCTCCTTAACACCTAGGTTTTAAGGAGTGATTGGGCTAGGCTTTTCAACTTGGTATCAGAGCTTGGTTGGGCCTTTGTTTGTGCCGCTTTAGTTCGGTTATTTGTCCACTTAGTTCGGATTGTTTGGTATGCTGCTTAGTTCGGCTACCGTGTTGTGGTTCAGGAGGGTGTGTTGAAATGTTATCCCACATCGCCTAGATTTGCCCATTCTGTGCTAGTTATAAAGTTCTAGTACCCCTCTCCTTAACACCTAGGTTTTAAGGAGTGACTGTGCTAGGCTTTTCAACTTATTATACATCTCCTGCATCGAAACACATTAAATTTTGTTTATCTATCCAAATATCTAAAACTATCCCAAAACTCTTACTTGCAAATCTCCCTCTCCAGGGTAGGACACAAGTGACGTTATGGATATGCGAACAACAATGTCAAGCACAGGTTTTCCCTGATTATGTTCTGCAAAAAAATCAAGCAGAACTTTTTTGTAGTGAAGCGACTGAAGTTGGGAATTATGTTCTTGATCAAAGTTGCTGCTACCGGTTACAATTGCTCCAGGGTGCATTAAATATGTAGATGACCATCTTGAAAGGAACCAAACAACCGCCTGCAGAAAGAATTACCTCAGATAAATATAGAGATAGCATGGCTAAAAAACTGGAAATCAGGAGATAGAATATTATTTTTAATAAGGAACAATAAAACATAATATCACTGATCATACAAAGAAATTCATAACTAAGCACGTTTCAGAAATCTTTTTTATCAATAAGTACATAGGTGAATCACTGCTTAACAACATTCCAAGTTTCCAACATAGTTTTACCATTAGAGACTAAAGTGAATCTGCAATACTATGTTGAAGTGTAAGGAGCTTAAGCTAGAACTAGATTACTATATATGGACACACACACATATAATATTAGAAGTCATATGAAATGATAAACATTGGACGTTTCAGAGTAAAATTCAGATATTCCAATATCACCCTTCTTAACTTGATTGGCAAGAGACAATTGGTTGATTGTTGACATGTACTCTCATATGTACACTGAACCCGTCTATTCGTTTTTAACGTTGAATTTGAAGTCGCATGATTTGTAATTAAATGTAACTATCTTTTATTAAAGTCTGTTCATTTTCATAATTCATAAAGTGCACTACAAATATGAGCCTATTTGCTCATTTCTCAACTAACCATTGTAATGTGGCTTGGCGACCTACATCTGGTATTCCCTCTTGGTGGATAACTTTGGTGATCTTAGCTCCCTTATTTTGTAGAATGTTCTACGAAATATTTAACAAAGATTTCCAGCAACAATAAAGTGTGATGAGTTCTAGTGCTCTACGCACAAATTCTGCTGTTGAAGTAAGGCCTCCAGTAGAAGTTGCTGTCGCCAAGGAAGATGAAGGGGAGACCAACCATCAAAGCTCAAGAGTGCCAGTTCTAAAGTCCAAAAGCTAGAGGGAGATAGAGATTAACTAATGAAGGTCAAGAGTGCCATTTTTTAGATATCCACTTAGACCATAATAGCAAAGCGATCCAGAAAAAAAATTCCTATTATACGTGATGTTGAATTAGAAAACAAAATATAAAGGGTAACTATAGGGTTAAAAAGAATGCTTAAATACCCCACCTCCATAAGACGAGGGCTGAACACTGATACCCTTACTTGTTGATTTAAACTCTGCTCGGCGAATTTTATAATTAAGCTACATAGATAAAAACGAGCATCACATAATATGCTTAACTGGAGGCATGATAATTTTTATTCTTCAGAAAGGAAAATATAAACTTCAGTATGCTATAAGCGACAAAAAATTGGGGCTTCAGTGATTCAAGGGAATGCAAAAGCACAAAATGTCAGCCATAATGTCAAACTTAATATATGCAGCCTTAACATTTTAGAAAATAAACGTAGGTAATGGGAAACACTTGTCTCCAGTATCAACAAGTTTGTCTGTCATTAAACCATTAAAGATCCCATCATTCAATTTTATTTTGAGCAAAAAAACACAAAACATACATTCATATGATGTGCATGTACTACTCTATTTTGATTAAAAGAATAAAAAGTCTCCTAATCATTTGATAAGATTCGTTTACTTTAAAAAATTCTCTCCCAACATGACTAATCATTGAGAGCCAAAAGATGTACTCACAACAATTTAGACAATCTATGGCATCCCATCATCGTCACTAAATACGGCCTTCAGGATGGTTTGGACCTAATTTGGTTAGTAGCTATTCATTCAGGAATCCCTAGAAGTTCATTTCGCAAGGTTTATCCTCTTTTTCTAGTCTTGTTAAGTTCAAAGTTGGCAGGAGTGAGAGTTAGGTTCTGAGAAGATTATTGGGTTGCTCCCACTCCTTTTGTTGTTTCCTTTTCCTAGACTTTATCGTGTCTCTTCTCTTCGCAATGCTCCCATTAGGTCTTTTTGGTTCGATTCGGATAGAGGCTGGAGTTTTTTATTTCTATAGACATCTCAACGATAGAAGCCAAGGAAAATTCTCCGTCCTTGGGTCTCTTGAGTCTCTTTCTTTTAGGGATTCCACCCCAGATTCGAGAGTTTGGTCTTTGGAGTCCTATGCTCTCTTTTCCTATAAATTGCATCTTCCCTTCCTCACTTCTTCTCAGCCTAGTGTTTCGTCGTCCATTAGATTGGTTTCTCTTCCTATTAGTTTGGTTTGGAAGATTAAAGTTCTCAAGAAAGTCCAGTTTTTTTGTTGGTGCTTAGGCCACCGTAAGATCAACTCCTAGGATCAGGTTCAACGTCATCACCCAAATATGGCGTGCCCTAGCTTTTGTGTCATGTCTGCAAATACAGTGAGGCCTGGACCACCTTTTTATCCACTCCCCGCAGCTAGTTTCTTGTGGAATAAGTTGATGGAGAAGCTGAAGTTCGTTTGGGCTCCCCAAAATGAGTGGATAGTCTGCTTCAGAGGTGTTTTTCACGCAATTTCCTAGGAAGCGTAAGGCTTTATGGAATACCAGGGTCATGGCGATGCTCTGGTGCTTGTGGACGGAAAGAAATAGGAGAAGTTTTAAAGAGTCGTCGGAGGATTTAGTTTCCCTGTGGGAGAAGTGTCATTTTTGTCTTCTCTCTAGGTGTCTTCTACAAAGTGGTTTAAGAACATTCCTTTCTTTTTTATTAGTGCGGACTGGTTAGCCGCTTGTAAAGGCTGACTTGTGTTTTGATAGTGGGTTTCTGGTTTCGGTTGGATTGCTCATCCGCTGAGCTTTTTGTTTTTATCCTTTTTTTATTAATACACATATTTTCTTATAAAAAAATAAGACAATGTAAAAGCGTGCCCCATGCTTAGATAAAGTAAAAACAAGGTAAATCTTACCACATTCATTTGGTTTATAGACAACAAAAGGAAGTTTTTAAAATTGATGACTTGGGGAAACGCTCACTTCCAGGAAAAAAAAGGATTTCCTTAGACTCAAATTATTCAAACTAACAATAAATAGGAAGAGAATATGTGTTGCGAAAATGTGCTTGGCAGCATTTAAGGCAATATAGAGCAAAATAATCCAAAACTGATTCCATTAAATGAAGACCTTAAAAGTCCTAGAGAGATCCAAATGGTAATGGGTCAACTTGGGAGTCATGTATAAAGGCAAAAGATTTGGTGGCAAACTTAATGATAGAAGTGAAATCCTTGACGGAACAATCATATAGAGTCTAAGAAGGAGAAGACAAAACAATGTGGATGAATTTTAACTTGCACTAGCCCTATAGTAGAGTCTTGACAACATTTGGAGGGGAAAGATTTTCTGTTCGTCGGACAAAGCCTACAGTTGAGTCGTGATACCATTGGTACCTCACACCTAGAGTAGTGAACTCTGTTACAGTTTCTAGGATATGAGGACTCCTAGAGTTCTTTCCTGATGTGGGCTTCCAAGGGTTTAAAATTGGTCCTAAGTGGTCGATTAGAATGAGGCTTTGATACCAAACTGATGCAAGAGAAAAATAACAATTAGTGATAGACAGAAGGGAAAGAAAGAGATAAATGGGAGGGAGGAAGATAGAAAACGAAAGGAAAATCTGAGTACTGGCCTGTTCAACACTATAAGGGGGGCTATATACATGAATCCAATTGATGGAAACAAAAAAAACAACTAAAATAAAGAATCTTCGGTAAGTTCATGTCATGCAAATTATGAACCAATTGAATCATAATTAGGATGTAGAAATTTGTTCTCTGATCATAGTTCCTTTTCTGCCTCATTAAACTTTTATTACATGTTAATTCAAAAGCACTTTTGGAGCAGATGGTTGAAACAAGTATTAGAGTTTTTTATAGGAAACAGAAAATATATATTAATAACTAAAAAACGAGTAGGAGCAGGATTTGGAGGATGAGTAATCCACGAAAAACTGAAAACTAAACAGAACAAAAACAAAACAGACACTGAAATCCAAATTACACACAACTACATCCATAACAAATTTCATTTATCAAAAAAAGAAGACCAAGGGGTATCTTAAAAAGTTTCGACTTTGACGACCAAAAAGAAGCCAAAAGAATAATTTTCTTCATAAAATAGATTCATCAGCAACCGTGTCTTCAAAAATTCTTCCATTTCTCTCTAGCCAAAGGACCCAAAATACTGCAAAGACCGCGTGATACCACAAAACATTTTTCTTTTTATTTCCACCACGGAAATCCAATCTAATCAACATCTCCACTGAACAAGACTGCACCCAGCTTAGATCAAACAACAACAACCGATTCCATAACGAAGAAGCTAAAGGACAATGCATAAAAAGATGGTTTGAACTCTCAAAGTTGCTTTTGCACAAAACGCACCAAGAAGGAGATAAGCACATATAAGGTCTTCTCTTTTGAAGTGTATCAGCAGTACTTACTTTTCCCAATACTGAGAGCCATAAAAAAACTTTAACTTTGGAAGGAGAACAAGATTTCCATATTAGAGGAAAAGGGAAGGATTGATGGGAATCCACTTCATTAGAAAAAAAATTCATAAAGGATTTACAAGAGAAACCCTTGATTTGTCAAGTGCCCACACCTTTTGTCCATCACTTCAGAATTGAAAGAACAGAGAGTTGAGCAAGGACAACAAATTAAGATACTCCCCTATTTCTAAATCAGTAAGGTTTCTTCTAAAGGATAAATTCCAAGAGAGTGGAGAATAAGAAAGAATCAAGTCTCCAACTTTATTATTATGGTTCAAATAAATTAAAAAAAAGGCTTGGAAAAGAAGCAGAAAAAGCCTTATCACCCAACCATCTATCTTCCCAGAATTTAATTTTCTTACCATCACCAAAGTTCAGAGAAACTCCTTTGAAAAAAGACTCAAGTCCTCTAGAAATAAACTTCCAAGGTTTTTTAAAAGAACCACTTACCACTATTAGAGTCACATCTGTTGGAATGAGTACCATTAATGCTTTTGATAACAGAAACCCACAAAGAATCATTTTCCAAAGGAAACCTCCAAAGCCACTTCCCTAAAAGTGCTTTATTCCTAGACAAAAGATTCTCTATGCCCAACCCACCTAGATCCTTGCTTTTAGTAACCTCTTCCCATCTAACTAAGTGATTTTTTCTCCCTTCCTCAACACCCTCCCAAAAAAAATCTCTCATCAATCTTTCTAAGATGCTAGCTACTTTCGATGGCAATATAAAAATAGACATGTAATAAATAGGGATACTTCTCAAAACAGTTTGTATCAAAACTAACCTGCCTCCTCTAGAAAAACAGCCTTTTTTCCACCTATCCAATCTTTTCTTCACCTTCTCCAAAATTCCAAAGAATTGGGATTACCTCCAAGAGAGAGGCCTAAATATTTTATAGGGCCAGGATCCCACACCACATCCTACAATGTTGGCAAACTTGTTCAAGACTAGATTATTAACATTATCCCTGCCACTACACACTTCTCTAAATTAATTTTCAATCCAGAGAGAGAGTAAAACAACTTAACTATGTTCATCAAATTTTCAAACCTCTCTTTACTGTTAGGGATAAAAAAGATAGTATCATCTGCAAATTGCAAATAAGCACATCTAATCTATTCCTTCCTATTTTAAAACCCTTTAAAACATCATTATCTATACCTCTCGAAACCAATTTGCTTAAAACATCGACCACTAATGAAAATAAAAAAGGAGATATGGGGTCCCCTTGTCTCAAGGCTCTAGAACCTTTGAATTTTCCTCTAGGTCTCCCAATAATAATCACTGAAAATTTGACTTGAGTTCAAACAACCCTTTATCCATTTTCTCCAAATCACTCTAAAACCCTTTTTCTCTAAGACTAAATCAATAAAATTCCAATGTCGAAGACAATTCCTTCCTTTTTGTTACTTCTATAATCCTCAATAATCTCTTTTGCCACCAGCACCATATCCAAAATCTGTCTATCTCTAACAAAAGCCCCTTGATTTGTAGAAACATTTTCCTCCAAAACTTCTCTTAATCTAGCAGCCAACACCTTGCCAGGATCTTGTAAATGCTGCAAACTAAGCTTATAGGTCTGAATTCAACCAATCTCATTGCTTTTAATTTCTTTGGGATTAGGCAAATGAAAGTTGCATCGTTACATGCATTCACTGCTCCGTTACTGTGAAATTCATGAAAAACTTTCATCACATCCAACTTGAGAATATCCCAACACTCTTGAAAAATAGTCATTGTGAAGCCATCAGGACCTGGTGATTTATCTCAATTCATTCCATAACTGCCCTTTTGACCTCTTCTTCGTCAAATTGCCTTTCAAGCCACAACCTGCTTTCTGAAGAGATTGGAGCCCAATCCAGGCCCAAAATGTCAAAAAATTTCTTCTCTTTTTCTGAATAAAGATCCTGAAAAATAGTCATTGTGAAGCCATCGGGACCTGGTGATTTATCTCAATTCATTCCATAACTGCCCTTTTGACCTCTTCTTCGTCAAATTGCCTTTCAAGCCACAACCTGCTTTCTGAAGAGATTGGAGCCCAATCCAGGCCCAAAATGTCAAAAAATTTCTTCTCTTTTTCTGAATAAAGATCCTGAAAAAATCTCAAAAGTTCCTTAACAATAACTTCTTCCTCCTCCAGAATAGATCCACACAACTAACTTATTCACCAACTTTTTAATTTTCCTCCCACTTGCTATTCTATGTAACATCTTTGAATTATTTTCCCAATCCTTAATCCAATCAATTTTTGCCTTCTACTTCCAAGAAATTTCTTCCCAAGATATGACCTTCACCAATCTTATTTTTAACTCATCCCTCTCTGATCTTAGCTCCAGACTACCATGATCTAAAATCTCCATATCATCTAACTCCTTAATTTTGGAAAAAATAATAGCTCTTTTTTCAAAACCTATGTTTCCAAACACCACTTTATTCCATTCTCTGAAATTCTTTTTCAGATGATCAAGCTTCCTTGCAAATTTATATCCTTCCCATCTAAAGTTTTGAGGCTCCTCCCACCATCTTCTAACACAATCTTTGAAAGTACCATGATTTACCCACATATTCTCGAATCTAAAACACAATAATATCTAAGATAATTGAACAATGATCAGTGACCCTAGATTAGGCTTCTTGCCTCGCATTTAAGAATATATCCTCCCAACCAATGGTAAAAAGAAATCTATCAATTTTGCTGCAAACCAATCTCTCCCTCAAATTTGACCACGTAAATTCTGCATTATGTAATCTAATATCCCTCAGTTCAGACTCTTAGATAAAGCTATCAAAGCTTCTCATGCTTCTAGTGACCCTATTGACCCCCATTTTTCAGATTGAAATCTAACCACGTTAAAATCACCACTAAGACACCTATTAGGACTACATAAACCATTCAAAGCTGCTAACTCCTCCCAAAACCAGTTTCTAATGCTACATCTATTCGGACCATAAATGCTAGAAAAGCATCACTCAACACCATCAGAGTTTCTAAACTTGACTGACACAGAAAACTCACCCAAGACAAACTCCACAGCATTTAAAATTCTCACATCCCAAACTACAACTATCACCCCTCCTCTTCCTATAGAAGGAATAAACGACCAATTTTTAAATCTCTTTCCCCAAATGCTATTCATCATCCTCCCATCTATATCTTCCAACTTAGTCTCCTGTAGAGAAACTAGATCAGGATTTTCTTTCAAAATGACATCCCTAACAATTTTCCTCTTTTTAGGACACCCTAACCCCCTCACATTCCAACTAAGAATCTTCATAAAAACTGTATAGCCTTAAAAAACACGCGAACAAAATGTAAACAGAACTACTTCGGTACTACTTCCACATTTAGCTTAGAAAGTAGAATCTGGAACAGCTCCCATTCCTCACCCAATATCTCTCTAATTCTTGCAAAATCCTTAATTCTAAACCCCTCATCTTATGTTAAATTTCTATCATCAAAAGCATTTACGTTCTCACTCTTACGAGTTTCCTCTAAATTACTGCTTCTGTTTTCTTTTAAAGAATCTTGAAAAGATATTTCATTTTGACCTAAATTTTCTCTCAATGGCCTTCTAGAGAGGATTTAGAAGAAATCTCATTCAAGTCAGAATTGTTCTCTCCAAAAAAAGGTTCGGTGAAAAGATTAGAGGATGAGATTTTTAGAAGTTCTCCTTCCTCAATTCAATTTTTTTCCAGGCTATTAGTGGAAAAGCGTACCTTTTGTCAATTACCTTTATCCGGAGAATACCTCTCTATGGCTTTCCCAATCTTCTTCGATAAGCATATCATTAACCGAGTCCCCCATTTCGGAAACTTCTTTATCAACTTCCGAATCTATGCTCTCTTTATCTTCTAAATGGTGGCTATCTTCATCATCAAAATATTGGTTTAGCAGACTTCTCCATTTTTTTCTATAATAAGTCGAACCATTAAATCTGGACATGTCATTCCTCAAATCCTTGTTTCGTCTCTTCTTCTTGGGTGTTTGCTGAAAATTTATTTTTGGGTTTTCCCCTTCATTTTTATCATTATTCACCTTCTTTTTTCAGCCCCATTGGGCTCTCCCAGTCCCTGTAAAGGTATTAGCCCATTTGATTTTCCATTTGAATTGAATTTGTTCAAATGTTCCAATTCTGAGTCTGAGATTGCATTTCTGGAATTATCTTTTCCTTCATTAATGTTGACTTTTCCCAATCTTTTCACATCTGCCCAAATAGTTAATGCACGTACTTTTAGATTTTCAAAGCTTCGCCTCTTCAAATTCCCCTTGTCCCTTTCCACATATCCATGCTCCATCATTTCTTCTTTATTATGATTTAAGTGTCCTCTCAATCCACCACCTGCCACTATGTCTCTTTCCATATATCCATGCATCATCATTTCTTCTTTGCCATAATCTTGATTTAGGTGTCTTCTCAGACTGCCACCTGTCCCACCAGCATTAAAAATTCCCACATCATCATCTTCTTCAGCTCTTCTCTGCAATTTTTGGCTGACTTCTCTTGCCGAACTGTTTTTAATTTTTTGTCCTTGCATACTATTTCTTTTCTCCAAATATTGGTTTTGAAATTTCTTGAACAGGATTTAAGCCTATCAGGAAAGTGTCTCCCAGGACTGACCATTTCATTACCGCGGGAATAAACCCAGAAGCTAGACCCTTAACATTTATCTTTGCATATCATAACTCTATAAATTTGAGGGTTTCATGAGCAATTTCTACCGAGCCTCCACATTCTCTTCCAATCATCTCAAAGAAATTTTCATTCCATAAAGCAAATTGAGCTCCTTGCACTTCAATCCAACCACCATTACATGCTCTTCTTTCAGTTTTGCAGTTTATTGTCCATTTCCAATGTTCAAGTTTCACTGGAATCTGTTCTTTCCTCAAAATTTCTCCAAACCGAACCACTTCCTCAGCATGTCTCTTATTTCTACAAAAAAACAGAGCTTTATTATCCAAAAAAGATGAAGGTACAGGCCAAAATTTAGCTTGCATCTTAACATCTTTTGTGTTTCCCACCAATTATATCTTGTATCTTCTCGAACACAATCAATAGCTTTCAACCATTTTCCAAATATATCATCCTCCCTCTCCTTTTTAAACTTCTCGTAATCAGAGATACAACCACAACCTTCATAACAATTTTGAGGTGACTTCAGTGCTTCAGCATAGGATCCATTTGTAAGAACCTCTCATTTTATTCCTTCCTTAAAGCTGATTTCTTTTTTATCTTTCCACCCTCGACTACCACTATACTCTGCCTCCAAAATACTTACAAAAGTATACCACCCTTCTTGATTTCTACCTTCTGGAATAATCAAGTTGTTTTTCCATCCGTCATTTGGATATTTCGTGATCACAATCCTCCTTCCTCTATCACTTCCTACTGTCTCTACCATAAGAAAAAAAACTATTTCCTTGGATCTTTCTAAAAGCAAACTTACCCTCCTTTGGCCAAATTAAACTCGTCATCTCCTTTTTCAGTTTCCCTGTTGTCTCCAAATCTAAATTGAAGTTGAAGCTTTCTATTATGGACTTGTTCTGAAAAGAGATTGTAGTACATTTCTCCCTTCTTAATTCTTTTTATTTGAAAACTCTTCTCCTCTACTTTTAGTTGAAAAACCCAACCCGATCACTCCTTAAACCTAGGCGTTAAGGAGAGGGATACTAGAACCTTATAACTAGTACAGAATAGGCAAGTCTAGCTGATGTGGAACAATATTCCAACACATTTTCCTGGCCCACAACACGGTAGCCGAACTAAACAGCATACCAAACAATCCGAACTAAGCGGCAAAGAACCGAACTAAAGCGGCACAAACAAAGGCCCAACCAAGCTCTGATACCAAGTTGAAAAGCCCAGCCCAATCACTCCTTAAAACCTAGGTGTTAAGGAGAGAGGTACTAGAGTCTTATAACTAGTACAAAATGAGCAAGTTTAGGCGATGTGGGACAACATTCCAACACATTTTCCTGGCCCACAACACGGTAGCCGAACTAAGCAGCATACCAAACAATCCGAACTAAGCGGACAAAGAACCGAACTAAAGCGGCACAAACAAAGGTTCAACCAAGCTCTGATACCAAGTTGAAAAACCCAAACCGATCACTCCTTAAAACCAAGGCGTTAAGGAAAGGGGTACTAGAACCTTATAACTAGCACAGAGTGGACAAGTCTAGACGATGTGGGATAACATTGCAACACACCTTCCTGGCCCACAACACGGTAGCCGAACTAAGCAGTATACCAAACAATCCGAACTAAGCGGACAAAGAACCGAACTAAAGCGGCACAAACAAAGGCCCAACCAAGCTCTGATACCAAGTTCAAAGCCTAGCCCGATCACTCCTTAAAACCAAAGTACTAAGGAGAGGGGTACTAGAGCCTTATAACTAGCACAGAATGGACAAGTCTAAGCGATGTGAGACAACATTCTAACACACCCTTCTGGACCACAACACAGTAGCCGAACTAAGCAGCATACCAAACAATCCGATCTAAGCGGACAAAGAACCAAACTAAAGCGGCACAAACAAAGGCCCAACCAAGCTCTGAAACCAAGTTGAAAAGAACAGCCCTATCGCTCTTTAAAACTTAGGTGTTGAGGAGAGGGGTACTAAAAATTATAACTAGCATAGAATGGGCAAGTTTAGGCGATGTGAGACAACATTCCAACACTTTCATCACGTTGGCTTCAATCTTTCGAACAAAGGCTTGGTCGTTGTCAAATCTTTTCCATTTTGTCCCTCCATGAAAGCCTCTCCAAATTCTGAATCCCACGTCTCTATTTCCTCTCCTATCTCGAAAAAAGTATTAGAGTGAAGTGACAAATTGAGGTACACTAAATTCAGTACCAAAAATATGAGTTTGAGAAGCAATCATAATTTTTTATGAACTTCAATAAATTTTAAGAAGCATTACACATGCAAGAGTTCCAAAACAAATAGAATAATTCTCTCCCCTTGCGCACTAGTTTCGCGATGAAAAGTTGTACTAAACTCCAGCAGGGTTCCTAGTACAGCTTTCAGATTTAACCCTAATCAACTAAAAATTGTTTAAGTAATCAACCCAAAAATGAGTTTTCTTATGCATGGCACCAAGCCTAAAATGGGTAGATAGACCTGTATTAGAATGCATTGAAAGTACAGCAGATAACCAGTCCACCATAATTGACCAGCGACCTCAAGACAATGCAGTAAAAAGAACAGAACATAATTGGAGGCATTGACAGAGGAATATATTTTATTTCAATCTCCTCTGATAAAGAAAGATTTAGGGCATGCTCTTTGTTGCGAAAAAAAGTAAGATTCCCCATTATAACAACGTACCCTTATTTCTGTTGAATATAATGATGTTTTTACTTTATTAATTTATTTTAATTTAGGCGTAGTTTAGTAATTGCTCTTATTGCTTTTCTTTTTTGGGTATAAATACCCCATTGTATCTTGATTTGTGTTAATTCAATACGACATTTCTTCTACTTTTTTCTATTTGGTATAAGAACCGATATAACCCTAACCCTAAGCCTAAACAGCCACCCACCAGCACTCCTGCTCTTGACTGCCACTACCGCCTACCTCTGCCGTCATACGCCACCGCCGACGACTTTTCTTTTTTCCTTTCCAACTTCATTTTTTTTAAGTGGTTGGTTGCCCTAGCTAGTGTGCTGATCAAACCTAGGGTTTCATGTTTTTTCGGGTTGTTGTGGCTGTAAACCACAGTTTGGTCACATTTTTTGTGACTTTTTCATGATATAGAAGGTTGTGAACAATCTTTCTTTGTCTCTCCATCGGATTTTTGGTATTTTGTATTGCTTTCTTGGATTCGAGATGTATGAATCTTCAGGTTTTGCTGTTGCTACTAAGCCAATTCTAGATTATCCCGTGTCCGATGGGAGAGTTACCAGCGTCCTGCTGAATGGACACGCCTTTGCTGCCCCTCCTGCCTCTTTGGCCTCAGGTATTCCCACTGCTTTTCCTGTCCGCTCTGAGAAACCTAAATGGGTTTTGGATTCTGGTGCTAATGATCATATGACTGGTGAGTTGTCTCTATTCTCCACGCCCTTGGATCATGTTCATAGCTATGTGCGTCTAGCAGACGGTTCTATGATTAGTATGAGTGGTATGGGAAGTGTACAACTTTCACCTGATCTTACCCTTTCCTCAGTTTTTCATGTTCCTAAATTTGCATTGAACCTTTTATTTGTTAACCGTCTTGCTAAAACTCTTAACTGTGCTGTCATTTTCTTAGCTGATAGTTGTTTCTTACCGGACCTAAGTTCAAGGAGGATTTTTGCCAAAGGATATAAGAGAGACGGACTATACTACTGGGGGGACCCACGACCTCTCCAGCCACCAACTTCAGTATTACAGGCTGCTTCCTCTACTATTTTTTATTTCCCTATTTCTTTTTCTGCTAAAGAGATATGTTTTTGGCATGCCCATTTGGGACATGCCAACTTTCAGTACCTTTGTTTGTCATTTCCCACTTTAGTTGATGCCTGCAAATATTTTCATTTTAAATGTCAAATTTGCGAACTCTCAAAACATTTTCGAAAACATTATATTTCTCGCACGCATAGGTCACCTGCTATGTTTGACTTGATTCATTTTGATGTGTAGGGGCCCTCCCCTGTCATTTCTATGTTTGGACATCGTTATTATGTTACTTTTATCGATGACTTCTCTAGGTGTACTTCGGTTTATTTACTTAAGAAAAAGTCTGAGATCTCGAATGTGCTTAAACAGTTTCTTGCCATGATAAAAACTCAGTATAATATTGTTGCGTGGTATTCGGTCTGATAATTGGGGG